>JAJOZX010010030.1:0-137029 GCA_023014485.1 Bathynomus jamesi | reverse complement strand
TAAGTTCGAAATTCTCTGACTCCATACAATCCATAATGGTTGGAAACATTGTAGCAAGTGTTGTTACAAATCAGCCTACTCCACTCCAAATAGCACTGGGTGTTCTCATAGGTACCATAAGCAAATCATTAAAGAGTTGTACAAGTACAATGTAACTTGTTCTTATGATGAAGTGCGGCGTTTTATGCACTCAGCTGCTGTTGTTGAAGCAAGAGATGCTATGTGGTCGGGTTTGAATGATGCTGCACTTGCTGGTCTTGTGCAAGTTATAATTGACAACTTTGATGCAGTTATTCACTCCCAAAATTGTAGATTAAACTGTCACAACCTTGCAGCTATTGTAACACAGCCCAGATCACTTGAAAACGACAGTGCGAAGGTCATTCCTAGACTATCAAAACAAGAAATGCCAGTTCCCATAAATTGTGAGCTGGAAGTTGTGCCATATACTGGTCAGAAAAAACCTCCTATGCCCATGGAGGCAACCTGCTCATTTGAGCTTTCTGAGAAGCTTACAAGAGCAGCCGAAGTGTCACTTCACCGAGCAGAAGAGCTAGATCTGGAGTTCTTCAGACGGATACTGTGTGTCGCTGGCACCCCTGAGTACAATGGCTTCAACACCCTCCATTGTAGAGAGGCGGGAATGATGCCAGCTAAGAAGTCGGCCATCAAGTATATGTCACTCATTAATATGAAGCCAGCGGACCACAACACTGTCAACACTGCAATCAACAATGGCATTAAAGTGACGAGGGAGTCCAACCACAGCGTTTTGGTCATCACAGCAGATCAACAGATCTACAAGGTTATAGTGGACATCCTGTTCCATACACGAAGTCTTCTGACTGATGTAGTTGCCATCCTTGGTGGAATGTACTTGGTGATGGACTTCATAGGTGCGATTGGCAGTCTAGCAGCGGGAAGTGGCCTGAAAGAAGTTCTCTGTGGCACATTCGGATCAGTGGATAAAATGCTAGAAGGAAAAAAGTACCCTCAAAATGCCCGTGCACTTCGCGGGTTCTATGCATCACACGGATGGACTCTGGAATGGTGTGCCAACCGACCAGTTCCTGGAGAGTACCTGGGTGCGTCGTGGGAAAGGCCCTAGTGGTGTCACTGGTAACACCCAAAATCCACAAGTGATTGGCCACGTGGGTATACAGCCTCAACGCTCGTGTGAGTCTGACTGCTGACCTCCTAGATATGAGTGAGCACCTAGAAACATTCCATCTGTACCACAAAGAGGAGGCAGGAGGTCGCATCAAACATGATGGAGAAGATCGCCAATCACTTCATGATTCCCTTTCTAAGTGCATGGACCCAATGGATCCAGAGTCACATCCAGGAGGCAACTTATACAATATTCAGACAGGGACGCTTGCATCTCCAGATGCCAATGCCGATAGAGCTGTTAGTATTGGAAAGACGCAACTGGCACAGTACAAGTCATCATGGCACAAGGCTTTTATGGCACCATTTCCAAACATGTAATCACCTTTGCAAGTAAAACGAACATATCAAGGTGGGTGCCCACTTGGTTATAGACCAAGAAGCGATTTATGCACGCGTCATCGATTTGCTGATGAGCGAACGCGAACTTGACTTGACCCACGTATTCTCAACAGAGCTTGCGGCATACCCACCCGCACTGTTTCCAACCAGATGGCTTAATGAGAACTGCAGCTAAGTCCGCATTGAAGCAGAACTTGGGAGTGGAAACATCCTCTCGAACATGGGGTCGACCAACAGTTGTTATCATGGATGTGTCAGCTGTTTTGTAGACAGTCGACTGGCCTGCTAGTGACACAGTTGCTACATTTATCCAAACCTTCAAAGTATGGCTACCGAAACATCTTTCTCATGCATCTGTAGTACTAGCTTTTGATCGCTACTATGATTTCTCTCCGAAATGAAGCACTCGGGCAATGAGAAGCAAGAGCAGCAGAGTTCACAAGCTGGACCTCAACACCCCATTACCGACAAGAGACGCTGTTCTCACGTGCGCCGCGAACAAGGAGCAACTAAACAGGCTGCTCTGTGAGCAAATCCTTGCTGACAGTGAGTATCTCGCACCTGTAACCCAAGACCATGAGCTAGTGCTTGCAGGATGGCAGACCATACCGACTTCCATTGTGCGAGGCAGGAGTCGAGCAGCATTGGAGCGCTCATCATCTCATGAAGAGCTGACGTGATAATAACACAACACGCTATCGCACAAGATGAGAAAGATTCTGATGCCCGCATCTCCATCATTTGTGATGACACAGACATGTTTGCCATGCTGACTCACTTCTATGAATTTAAGAAACTCGGCTGTCCCATGATTATGGAGTCTCCAGTGCGTGGCAGAAAATCAGTGGACATCCGAGCAACTGTAACCCAGCACAAAGACATCATCCCACAAATCCTCAAACTACACGCTTTGAGTGGTTGACACAGTTGCAGCAATACATGGCATCGGCAAAGCCACTGCCATTGCCACAGCCAAGAAGGGTCGGAAGCTAGACAAGCTGGGGTACCTTGATGCATGCTTTGACCATAAAGAGAAAGAGGCAACAGCGTTAATTGTTGCATGCTATGGGGATAAGAAATCCTCATCTCTTACTGAGTGTCGTCAGCGAGTATGGGCTCAGAAGACAGGGAAGTCGGGAACTGCTGCACCCAAACTATGTTCTCTACCACCAACAACTGAAGCTTTCCATCAAAATGTGCTCAGAGCCCACTACACTGTGGCGAACTGGCTCGATGCACTAAAGTGTGACCCACCACCACTTGATCCTTTGCATATGGGTGGGAGAGAGACGAAACAAACAGCGTTCTCATCCCAAAAACAGTTGGTGAAGGAGTGTGCTTAGCACCAGATGAAGTTCTGAAGCTAATCAGATGTGGGTGTGAATCACAATCAGCATGCAGGGGGAGTCGCTGCGGCTGCATGGGACGCGAAATCCCTTGCACAATGTTCTGTGCATGTGGCAGCGGCTTGGATTGCAACAATCCATTGACCCAAAACGCAAACAAAGAGCAGACTGATGATCCTGACGATCCTGACACAACCATGTCTTTTGATATTTGCCCCCAATAAATGGTTACCTAATGTAAATAACTGCATCAAAGTTGCCAATGTCAATCCCCCAGCTAGGTGTGAGCTTTGTTTTGCTTACGAGGTCGTATCTTGTAGCTTTGCAACCTTCCATAGAATGCATGTGCCCTGCACTTCAGCATAAATTGTGGTTTATATCTGAATATCCATATCCATATAATGTGAGTTATGTCATTTAAGCATTATGATCTGGTTTTATCTGCAGAAAAGATGTTAAGTGCTCAGCAGTTAGCTAGATTGTAGAAATTGTCACTGAAATAAAGCAAATACAGTGATGTCAACTGTGGCATTATCATATTTCAAGGCCAAACTTTAACCTCAAATGACCTTGACTTCACCCATGGAGTTTCAAAATGATATCCTACTGTTATCACGTGCTTATAGAACTACTCAGTCTCTCCCAAAACCATAAAAACGACAGTAAGATCACTAAAATATCTCCACGACTGCCCGGGATATGGGATATTCCTTATTTCGGGGGGCGTTTGACCTCCAATGACCTTGAGTATTGACGAATGTGGGTCAAAACGACTCCCAAAGTATCTGCAGCCCCTCCAGATCGACTCACCATCCTAAAAACCCCTAGAAATGACACCAAGATCATCAAAATCCATCAAGTATTGACCAGGATATGAGATTTTTCAGTTTCGCCGGCCATCTTGGAAAATGGCGGCCATATTGAAAAAGCCAAGCGGGGGTCAGGTGTACACCCGATGGATTCTTGAATGGGGTGGTATAAGCTTTCAAAATATGTCAAGATTTGCTTTATAACAAACAATGCAGGGTTCCCACCCCGTGCAACCGGACTATCAGGCACACGCAATTACATGCCAACAACCTATGACGCTGAAGAATCCTTTACAAAGCTATACACAGCAATAAATGAGACATTTGTTAAGAGTCATAAACACTTATAAAACCTCACTAAATCGTTTATGACGTTTACTAAAAGTTCCACTTTTTGCTGGGGATGCTATTTTCAATTTTATTGTTGTTTTCAATCATATTGTTACTACCAATTCTATGTTTCTTCGGAGAAACGACCTGTTGTAAGTTAATTATTATTATTAATTATATATTCCCAAAGTATAGAAAACACAGCATGAGACCATAATCAACCCTGCTGAGAAAACTAAAGCAACAAACAAACGACACAACGCTCACAGCCTCTCACTAGCCGTTACAGTGTAGGCCTAAATCTGATGGGCATGCGCGTCGTAGTTTCAAATGCCTCTATCAAAGGAGAGACAACACCGCTCATATCTTATTTTTCATTCTTGGAAAACATTTTTTTAACTCTAATTTGCAATTTATAACGACTTCCACTCGTGATATTTTAATCAAATTTTTATAGATTAAACTTATATTTGTTATTACCTCTATAAATTTCAGCACCATGAAATAAATTCAAGTGGAATGAGAGTATTTTAAAATAATTGAAAGAGGACATTATTTTGCGCCACCCGGTATGTGTGTTGGATTCGGGGTTCCTTCTCTATTTTCACACTCTCTTTTCTGAGGGAGGGGTTACATCATTAGAATTTCCTATAGACAATTTGGGTAACGCTGCGGAGCATGTATCAACTTTCCGAGGTAAGACCTATCAGCATACGTGCTACTACGAACTTGGGTCTACTAGCATACGTGGAATGACAAACTTGGGCCTATCAGCATACGTGGTGTCGACAACTTGGGTCTATCAGCATGCCTGGTGTTAGAAACTTGGGCCTATTAAACAAATGAAAGAAAGAAAATTAACTACGGTCCTGACTACGACACTTTTACTACTTTTACTCTTTGGGGCGGTGTCGAATCTTCAGTTTTCAGTGGGCACTCGCTACACAATTTGTGGATAAAGTTAAACAAGAATAAGAAAAATAATCTTTGGTAAACAGTCACATTAACGAGAAAGCAAAAAAAAATATATAAATAAATTGTGAATGACTCGGTGTTTGTTTTCGAATTCCAAATAATTCAAGGGGGTCCCTCTATCACTCCTTTTTGGACTCCTAAAAAGAGGATTTCAGACTTCGGTGGGGGTTTTGGAACACACTGCGTCACTTCCTTCTCTCTCACGGTCTTCTCTCTACCCTAACTTTCTTGACTCCACTTCTTAACTCTCTCGACTCAGCTTTCTCACTGACTCTCTGGTGATGTGTTGCCTTTTTCATCGAGCAGATTTCATTGTTCCATTCACGCTTTACATCTAATCTTCAGTTTATGTATTATTGCACCTACAACTAAGAGACAGAAATTAATACATTATTTCGATAATTTTCATAATGTCTCACCTATTCTACAGTATTCAACTAACTTTATTGGCCTATTTTCTGATATTAAATCGCTTACTTTATAGCTCTAGTATTATTTAAAAAATAATTTTCTTTGAGAACATGATTGGGCAAGAATAAAGGTGGGTAACACGTGACAACAAACCAATGCCTGATTGACTGACGTCATTTACACGTATAAACCAGAGCATTTTTTGGATTTTTTAAGCTTTTCCCACTGGGCGGCAGTAGTATAGCCGCAAAAGGGGAGAGTGCAAGAATGTTGCAGGTTATGTAATGTTGCAAAGGGGGGGGGGTTGTTGCAAAGGGGGATGGGGTTGTTGCAAAGGAGGGTTGTTGCAAAGGGGGGGAAACTTGGAGGCGGCGTTATCCCCAAGAGAAAGGAGGAGGAGGAGAGAAAGGAGGAGGAGAGGTGTTCACCTGGCAGGAGCCAAGTGCACATTAAGACTTCAGCCGAGTTGGCGTTGTTTTATAGGCTCCTAATCAGCCAGTTGGCGTAAATGGCTTGAGTTGCCAGATACCGCGATACCATTGTATACATTATTATAGACTTCTAATCAGCCAGTTGGCTGTAAATGGTTGTCAGATACCTCTTTTTAGCAGTATTATTGCATACATTATTATTATACGCCTAATCAGCCAGTTGGCTGTAAATGAGTTGCCAGATAGCGCCATGTATTCCGAAAACAGAGTTGCCAGATACCATTGTATACACTATTATAGACTCCTAATCAGCCAGTTGGCTTAGAAGGCTTAAATATTGCCAGATACGGCAATACCGTTGTATACATTATTATATTTCGAATACCGGTAGTAGAAGGCATAACAATAAACAACATTGCATCATTCTTTTTATTATAAATATATAGAAAATAAATATACATTTGAGGAATATGCTTATAACAGAAATATATACACACAATTATGGATATATATATAAAATAAAATATACATTTCAAATAAATATACACTTCAATAGAAATATGTACATAACAGTACAGGAGAAATATACACACACACACACACACAATTATGGTGATATATAAAATAAAATATACATTTCAAATAAATATACACTTCAATAGAAATATGTACATAACAGTACAGGAGAAATATCACGCAAATATATATATATATATATATATATATATATATATATATATATATATATATATATATATATATATATATATATATATATAAACACAAATCAATAGAAATATGCGTATAATCGGGGAAATGTCAAGCAAAATATATATACAATTCACTTTTTTTCAAAATACTAAACTCGGTCTTAATCGAGTTTACAATTACATCATTATTGCTCTGCATTACGCAGTATATGCGGCTTAATAATATTTCACCGCTTAAAGTATAGGGAAACCTGTATTCGATATGAAGGGCTTTCATATCGTTCAGTACTATTTTTGTTCTCACTTTACAACCGGTTGGTAAGTCATCTTTAAATACGTCTAGAATACAATCAAAAGCACGCACAAAGAGTTCATCGTTAGCTACATTATTAAACACAAGTTTATAAGAACGCTTTTCCAATCGAGGGTTTATTTCTACCGACTCGAGCTTTTCAATCGTGAACTCACTCAACATAGCGGCAATTGAAATAATCTTCTAAATCGTTACGACAACTGCGCGTTATATAAAGAAATAGTTCTTCAGGGTGAACGGTGTAGGTGAGCTCAGCCTTGTACCGATCAATTGCTTTGTACCAAAGTTCATGGTATTTCAAAGAGTCTAAACTTTTTAAATAAACATCCAGCACTAGACCATTCTCACCAGTCCTACACTCGGTAAACCCATCGAGCAGAGCGGTGTATGCGTATTCAAGTACTGTATCAAAATAAAGCATGTCCGTAACACGCGCGTCTAATATAGGTTTCAGTTTACGGAATCCGACGATTTCAAACATTCTTTCGAGGATGAAACGGTTTCGCGTAGGAATAAGAGCGTTATTATCAGAAGCATTCTTCCACATCAACCGTATATCAATGCACGGCCGATCGTTATTTATACACAACGTACATACAACGGCGTATGAGGGTGCGTCACTAATCTGCTCTCTTCTTGTACCTACGTTAGCAGGTATTTTATAACGAACTTCACTCCACTTCTCAACTATCACAAAGATTCTATTCATCTCCTCGATACTTAAATAAACCCGTTTGTTTGTCGGTCTACATTCCGTTTCCAGTACATAGCTAATGGTACCGGAATTACGCCTGAACACGCGCAACGATTTCGTCACGGACACATCGTACGAGGCGTTGAGAATGCTGCTCAAAGGAAGTTCCATCGTATTCGAAGAGCGCACGTCCACTCGGCTCAAGCTCTGAGATAACTATGAGCCGTGTGAGGCACGCAGGTAGGCAGGAATGGTTCGACGGGCGGCTGACTCGATAATACGTGAATGGGCTTGTTCCGCGAGTCGAATTGTTGTACCGGTACAAGAATATCACTACCAGCCTACGCACCAGACAGTTTGGATAAGAACTAGGAACATTTTACTAAACATCTCCACACTCCGGCGCACTATTTGAGAGGAACATATGTTCATATTTTTCCTTTCTGCCCATCAAACGATACTCGTCTCTAAACTCTGTTAAAAATTCACGCAGGGCACTAGCCACAACCTCACTACGAACCTCATCATGATATACGTTAATATAGTGATAAAAATACTTAAGATTGTCCATGATCACGAGATTCACATTTCCAGTCGTAGGGTATGAGTAATCGACATGGTGTAGCATGACGTAATACCGCTTGTCACACCACCCATCAGCAAGACTCATTATCCATACCTGCTGCTTCTCTTCTGCACGCGTTGTTTCTTTTACTTCACGGTGTATGTGAGACTTTATAAAGTTTAGCTCTGCAGTATACTTCAGCACATCGTCTGTGCAACGAAAGCCTTCAACGGTCTCACCAGAACATCCGTAGAGTATTTGTACATCTTGGAACTTCGCACAATCCAATGTGTTTTTAAAAGAGGCATAGGAGGGATGAATAGGAAGTTTTTCGGTATCCACCACATCCTGGCACTTTACTGAATACCATTTCGTAAACGTTGTACAAGCAATATTAAAGGTAGTCATTTGAATACACGTCTGATCTGAATACACGTCTGATCTCTCGGGCTTACTGCGGTCGACTGACCACGCAGGGACTCCCAGATAGTAGCATGACTCACGGTCTTATAGTGGGCGGAGCTTAGAACTTTCACATACACACACACACACACACACACACACACACACAAAGGAGAAAGTGAAACGCTATTTGAAACATGATTTATTTAACAAACGAGATTTTCAAGTTATATATATTTACAAATACGATTTAATAAACGAGATATTCAAATTATATATATATATATATATTTACAAATAGATACGATTATATACAAGACGTGTGAGTTAGAAGCATCATTGGTATCCAAAGGGTACGGTATCATAGGTACCAGGTAACTGGTAACGTTTCCTATAGGTGTTACGGCACACCATCGTACCCCTAAGTTCCTTCACGCCCCCAGCTTCTGCGCCCGAAAATTGTGGGTGCCTACAATTAGTTGGTGAGGTTGTTCATCCAAACATACTAGATCCTTCAACGACTCAAAGTTAACAACCTCCCGATTCGCATGGTTGAGCGTAATACCCTTTGCCTTCACGATATATTTCATTTCATCCCCCACCCTGACCCGTACCCCATAAGTCTTAGGTCCTGTTGAGGCAAAAGAGTCGGCGTATGCGTTGTCCCCATACTCATCCTTGATCTCATCAGTGAGCTCGCCGAGGAACTCCCCAATAGTGGGCATGTATTCACCCTCCCTCTCTGTGAATATCACGCTATCTGTATCGGCATACAATACTCTCCGCCCAAGAGAATGCAATAGACCCCAAAGTTTTATACGGGCGTAGGCTGTTGTGAAGCTGGCCACAGGTATGTTTGTAACCCTTGAGGTATCTGTGGCAAATTCAGTGTTGTTGTACTTTATTACGTAAGTATTACCTACATTTACGATCTCCATGACCTCTTTATCGGGGGCATTGGCATAATCCCAGACATCGCTATAACTTTGTGCCAAATGAATGCTCCCTCTGCCGGTATTCTGCGCAAATTTTCCCCATAGACTGTTTAGACACAACTTTGCACTAAAGCGCTTGCCAGGATTCTTTACAATTTGGACACGATCAAGTTGTATACCTTCGCGGTCGCGGTAACGTTGAATATAGGCAGACTTTTCATCTTCGGTATCAACTCCTCGCGGATACCCTGATGCCTCAACCTTATCCTTCAAAAAGGTGTTTATATATGGTGTGAAAAGGTTGGGTAGCTTCTGAAACCTCCACACCTCATGTATCTTCAGTATTCTATAACCATGGCGCAAGGCTAGGGCCAACTCAGGACTTGTATATACGCCTCTGATCTTACGCTGGTGGGGTATATGGTTACATTCGCCGTTATCCTCTTCCGCGCACTTCACGCACCGGGGAAACATGAGCTTGTCGTCGATAACGACAGGTAAGATCGGCATTCATAAATTGCGTGGGGGGAGTACGTCTACGAAAGAGATCCCAAAGTAACGATCATTCAAATTTTTTGAAAATTCATTGATGGATGGTAGGCTAGGCCCCACCAGTTTCTCAGGAGCGCCCACGGGGTACGGATTGCTCTTCATCACGTATGGGTATAAAGAACAGAAATCGTAGTAATGGAGCTTCACGCCCTCCGTAGGTGGGAAGTATAGTCTGAAAGGATTTGTACGTCCTCCAAACAAGCTATCACCACATTTGAGAGGATCCAGCACCATTGAACGCTTGATCGCTTTTATTTCCTCACGGTACACCTCGTCTGTCTCCATCCGTGCATCATATTCATGCCCACAAGACTTTGTGAGTGAACTGTGATCCTATAAGTTGATCGCGGGTGCGGGTCGATGCAAGACAGTCAGCAGGAGACCTACCGTTGATATCTCCGGTGACTCCGCACTCAGGACGGGGGCATCCATGCCACCAGCAACCGTTAAAGGAGTACACAGTCTTCACACCAGTGACACGGTTTTCACTTAACCCATCAACCCAAAAACACGTCCATTAATCTTAATGGGTACTTCACCCGTGTTGCGGGCGTGCTTTATGTATACACCTGTCTGTTGCTGTAGGTGTATGAGCCAGTAAATAGCCTTGTGCCCGTAACTGCGGGGATTGTTTCGGTGAATAATGGCTAAGGTGTCTTTCGGCATGAAGTTATTCTTGAACACCGTAAAACATAATGATGCGATGGTGGTTGCGACTTGCAGTGGATCGCATTTGAAACGGGCTATGTACATCCTTCTAAAGGCCTGGAAACATACTCTAAGCACGCGCACATCATTCACGCAATAACGCTCACATTCATCAGCTATATTATAAGGGTTACTTTCATTAAAACTGTCGTAGTATCGATCAAACTCTTCACGTTCATCCATGCAGTCAAAATTGTTTGGGGGGTGGTGGGCCTACGTAGTTTAAAGTCTCGCTGGTGAGGAAAGTGTATGGGAAGTATCCTTTGGAAACTTCAGCTGCTACTCCCATCACCTTGGGTAGCTTTGCTAATTTACAAGGTGTGAATAATAAAGTATCTTTAAATTGTACATTGCCTCTTATCTGCATCTGTATTAATTTGTTGCCTCTTTTCAATGGATCACCTGTAAATATCTCAGAGGATTCGTGTTCAAGCAACTCCTTATAAAGGAACTGCGTGTCAAACTTTGCCCCGTTATGGGCGAGAATATACACAGTCATTTTTTGAACTTGTCGGCTAACTTGACAATATAGGACACAAATAGTTTCACAGGACTATCGCTGACATTCGTTTTAAAAACGTTTGTCCGTTTACCACATTTGGGGCACTCGTCACATTCGATATCCATACACTCATCACAGATAGTCTGGCTCACAAGTAAATGTGGAATTACCTCTTTGGTTTCAGCATTCGTATATGTTTCTATATCGTAGTATACAGTTATACAGGGGTTATTTTTAGGCTTAGCATCTTTCATATAACATACATGCTTTACTCCATCCGCCTTATATTCCTCCTGGCATGTAGGACAGTGAATTACGTCACACTTGTGCTTAAATTTTCCCCAATTATCCATTGTGTGAAACATACCACATTCACAGATTCTCATTTTCCTGCACGTGCCAATTGATTTATGGAAATCAAAACAGCTATTATTGAAAAATGTGCGTCTACACACATCACAGTCTCTCTTCTCAGCTTCAACTACACGGCTTTCACATTTGGTGCTTTTACACTGCTCACATACCATGTGACATTCTTTACAATGTCTCACTATATCATCCGCAAACTCGAGGCACCCTTACACAAATCATGATGTCTCCCATATTTTCGACTTTTGTCATAACTTGCGTAAAGCCACCTTATATTACGGATGGGGAGATACGTTGTCCCTGACAATCCTAAAATAAGTAGGGGCCTTGTACGATCTCTCTCACAGCTTTTAAAAACATACACAGTCCTACGACGATCATCCAACCCAAACACAACTATGCGGACATTCATTTCCTGTTCTACCCTTCTCAGCTCTTCAGGACCCATATTACAGTCAAATTCAAGTTCACAGTCTTCAGCTAGTTTACGGGCATGCTCCACGACTGTAGGCAACCAAATTTTTTGAGTTCGTGTATTTTGTACAGTAAACATACGTGCTAAGAGTACTGCTATAAAGCCGCAACCACGATCGACGTTTATATGCCGTCTATAAATAGCTTGAGAATTGAAGTTAAGAGTATACGGTATGGCACTATGACCCGCAACACGGTATACATGGTCAATATTTACCGTGAAGTTGTCCATATTGAAGGCTATACTACTTTGGGCGGCTTGCATTATACGCCCTAATATATATTCTACATCTTCAGCCGCCAAACGTCTAAATGGCACTATCACCCAATAATCGTCTACATCACCGTCATCTGACCCGAATCCAAAGGACATACTCGTCCTGACTTCACGCTCGTCACGATTCTGAAGAGCAAACTCTATAATACGCTCTACAACCCGGCGTAGTCCGCGCTCAATACCATTGCTATACATGACTCTAGGGTCGACCCTGACTCTATACCGATTTCTAGTCAAGGCTGGGGTGGGGGCTGCGGATCGCACCAATTCCAGCGTTATACCATCCTCAACAGAACGGGGGGCGGATGAATTAGTGGATATATTAGCGGAAGGTGCTGCTGATGGGGGCCCTGTTGCGTAGGAGGTTGATGGTTGGGGCTCTATTATTGTAGACTTAACAGAACGGGGGGCGGCGGATGAATAAGGGGATATATTAGGTGCTGCTGGGGGTGTTGTTGCGTAAGAGGTTGAGGGTTGGGGATCTATTACCGCTGCAACAGACGCGTATTTCGGTCGCTTTATACCTGACGTGGGTATCTCATACCTCCGCTTTGGACGTGTTACCGGTATCGCTGGTGAGGGTTCAGGGGAGGAGATCACAACTACACTGTCGTCGAGGTCATCCGTAATGATGGGCTGCTCTACCTCATCGTCATTCACGGTTCTGTGGGAGAAGAAATATAAGGATCAGCACTCAAAATTTGTAATATTTTGTAAATGACTCACTTAGGAGTGTGACGTGTTAGAAATGGACTCTGTAGAAAAATTCAGATTCACGAGCCCATCCACATGTATTATATCTGGACCTACAGGATGTGGTAAAACTGTGTTTATGCTTAAAATCATTAAAGAAAAGGGGGAGATGTTCTCGAAATTTGTGCGTAAAGTTATATGGTGCTATTCGACGTATCAATCAGTGTTCAACGAGTACCAAGATGATATTTTGTTCCACAAAGGCGTATATGACGTTAATTCGTTAAAGGGAAATGAACATACAATCATTGTAATTGACGATCTCATGTTGGAGATGGATAAAACGTTTGCCGAGACATTTACAGTATTCTCCCACCATCTTAACATAAGCGTGTTCTTCATCAATCAGAATCTATTTTTCAAAAATAGATACATGCGCGATGTGTCGTTAAATACGCAATATCTAGTCTTATTCGCGCAACGTAGAGATGTATCACAAATTGGGGTATTAGCCAATCAAATGTTCCCGAATCAGCGTAAGGAGTTTTTGGAAGTTTATAAAGAAGCTACAAGCACGCGTTACGGATATTTGCTTTGCGACCTTCATCCGCGAAACACGTTTAGAGTGCTTCTGCGAACGAATATATTTCCAAACGAGCCTGAAACGGTGTATATTCCAGAATGACAAAGAGACTAAAGAAATACCGTGAATTAATAAAAATCTATCATCGACTGCCCGGGCAATGCAGCAGATGTTTATTAAAAATATCGATGCCGACTTTTTAAAATGCATCTGTGAAATCTGTCTTAACGTTATAAATTGCAATGTATCAATGAAAACCCATCAGAAGGCTCGCCTACGCCGCTACAAGAACATAATACGTGCACTCGCTCGTAAAAGCCAAACTGTAGCGAAGAAAAAGCGAATTATTGTACAAACAGGAGGGTCATTTCTCCCCATCTTATTTTCAGTTTTGGGTCCTTTACTGACTAGATTAATATAATGAAGAAAGTGGTAGTGATTCCCCACGAGGTGTACGCCTCACTGCAAAGAGACACGGATCTAGATCCCCGTAAAAGCAGACTTAAAAGAATGGAAAGCGAATTGTTAGCCCTATTAAACAGTGAAAAAACACCTGATGAGAAAAGAATCTTATACCAAGAAGCTCTGCAGAAATTTCTTCACGAGTACGAAAATTATAAGAGCCCTACAGAGATTCCTGTGGTTATTAGGCACAGCACGGGGGACGATGGCGACATAGGATCTATACCCGACGACACAGCTGACCAACCAAAAAGATTAGCCACACAACATATCGAACATGTATTAAAAAATACCCTCCCACTTACATTGAGGAGTAAAGGCTTAAGTCTTTATAATCTATTGAATGAGGATCCCGCCATACAATGGACCGATACAGGGGAGATCATTGTGGAAGGATCAAAGGTACAGGGATCGAATATCGTAGACATTGTCCATGATCTGGTGAGAAAGTGGGATAGGCCATCACCATCAGGATGGAAGCATATTAAAGCAAGACTACAACAAATAAATGTCCCTAAAACGTTGATAGGAAATCTGAACAGGTTAAAAGACTTGGAACATGCAACGCCTGTGACACAATTGAAGGCGCCGTCACCCCCGGCGGTAACACCTTTGAAGAGGAGCAAGAAGAGGTTAAACCAACCCTACCCACGTGCCTCTAAAATACGCAAATGGCTAACGTATTAACTAAACGCTATTATGACATTTCTACCCCATCCTCTTACGGCGGCGTAGATAGACTGTACAGAAGTGTTTACGGAGTAGGAAAAAAAGATGTTGAAAGATTTTTGAGGGAGCAGGACGCTTATACGCTTCATAAGCCTGTGAGAAAAAGGTTTAAAACAGCCAAGACAACGGCTTCCTCGATTGATTCTATTTGGCAAGCAGATTTAACAGACATGCAAAGATATTCTGTGTATAACGATGGTTACCGCTACATTCTATTCATAATAGACGTGTTCTCTAGATATCTGTGGCTAGTTCCTCTGAAAAATAAATCACCTGAAACAGTTGCTAAAGCCACCAAAACGCTAATGTTAAAAGAAAACAGGGTTCCTGGCTATTTTTGTACGGATATGGGGAAGGAGTTTATAGGCCGTGCTTTTCAGAATATGTTGACAGAGTTTAATATCAGCTATTACACAACCAATTCTATACATAAGGCTTCTTTAGCTGAAAGAGTTCAGCGCACCATAAAGGAACGCATGCACCGTTATTTTACACATAAAAACACATACAGATTTCTAGACATTCTGGAATCATTGGCATCATCCTACAACCGCTCACACCATCGCACGATTGGGGCAACACCTAACGAAGTTTTAGAAAGAGGTACGCTCCCGAGAAGAGATGGATCACCACCACCACCACCACCACCACACTCTGTGCGCTTCAAAATCAATGATTATGTAAGGCTGTCGCGTTCGGGGAATAAATTCGCAAAGGGTTTTGAGCAAGGATGGACACGCGAGATTTTTAAAGTTAGGGCTGTGAGACCTAAAGGTGTAATAATGATGTATTACATTGAAGATTTGAATGGGGAAGAAATCTCAGGAGGCTTTTACCGCGAGGAATTGCAGAAAGTTGCGTTTAATTTAGAAAAAAATGTGTTTAAAATTGAGAAAATTTTAGGAAGCAAAGGTTCAGGAAGGAGAAAAATGTACCTGGTGAAATGGCTAGGGTACCCAGAAAGCTTCAACACCTATATAAAAGCTGATGCAATAATGAAGCTTAAATAGTATGCAACATGGCTCCTAACCATTTCTACGTCACACTCCCGTCCTCCTCGTCCCTGTCTGTACACCCTAACAACACGCTAGCCAACTTTGTAACAGAACTCCATGGGCACATTGAATTGGGTCGTGATTCGTATGAGGTGGGGATATGCGAAATTCAGCTGGACACCGTCTTTTTAAATATTGAACATAAAGAAACCGTTTTTACGATTCTTAGAGACATTGACGAGTGTGAAAAAGCTGGGGTAGCTATGGATGAAACTATGCGCATCGCTCGGACTAAGATTACACGGTATTACAGTACAGAAGTAAGACTAGGGCCGGGTCAATATGGTTCGGCCGAGGATGTTGTGAGAGGCTTAAACGTGAGTTTAAGAAACTCAAACCTTACGAATGATTTAGTATATGAAATCGTAAACAACCCTGCACATACACTAATCCTAAAATCAAAGACTAACAGACGTCTTAAAGAACATAGAAAGTTCAAAATTCTAACCAACGGCCGATATAGCGCAGCCTTCCAAAGAGACACATTTCACGAGACACAGTATAACTTGTCCAGATTAATGTATCAATTGAAGATGGAGAAATTGGCTGAAAGGTCCCCAGACATGTGCTATATTTACAGTAATATAGTGGAGCACCAGTTTGTTGGGGATACCCAGGCACGCCTGCTGCGCATTGCTCACATCCCCAACCATAGAGGAAGGAGTTTGAGTATTACATATGACAGGCCCCATTATGTGAATGTCGCAACTAATTTAATAACCAATATCACAATATATATAAGAACGATTGAGGGCGAAAACTTCCCATTCGGTAACGGGAGCTTAACAGTGAAGCTACACTTTCGACGCACTGAGTTATAATGGATAGAAAGCCTTTCACCGTCTATCGAGGGATGCGATACCAGCGCGGTAGTGGACTTGGATCCATTTTTTCATCCATACTACGTACGGCTGTTCCTTTGCTGAAGAGGGGTGCCAGATACCTTGGAAGGAAAGCGCTACAATCAGGCCTTAACACTGCAGAAGACATATTGGCCGGGGCTAAACCTAAAGAAGCTCTAAAAAAACATTTAAAGCGTACACGGAACGAAATCATCAAAGATGCAAAGAGAAAAATGCGTGGTGGCGGGAAGAAGAAGAGGGCTCCCCGGAAGAAGAAGGGGTCACGTGGTATTAAACGTAAAAGGCTATCAAAAAAGAAATGCTGTAAGCGAATGAAACCTATGGTTGACCACTTTTTTGACTGATATAAGCTAAGGATATTGATCTCATGAATCATAGTTTGTTTACCACTTGTCGAGAGAGGAGTCACTATTTCGCCATGGCACGCTTCATCCACCCATGTAGTTCACAATGCTGTAAATCGGAGCTGTCCTTTTTTGAGCTCCCGCCAACCCAAGTTTCTATTGAGCACAGTGACTTTATTACAATTAACCCTTTAAACACAATTAGTTCACCGAGTGCACCTATAGAATTCGTGATACCCAGCTCAGGTCCTTACTTTTTTGATCCAAGCTGTGTGCACATGTACGCTAAGCTACGTATAGCCCATTCTGATGGAACGGCCTGCGATGACAAATATGCTGTATACCCTGAAACAAACTTTCTGCACGCCATATTCAACCAGTGTGACGTATATTTAAATCAGACCAACATATCGGCAGGCACGGGGTACTATCATCTACGAGCCTATTTGGAAAATGTCCTCAACTTTCCAAAGAAGCGAAGGCTACCTTTTTAAGTGCGGAGGGATATTATCAAACTAAAGATGAAAATAGTATAAAGGACAAATTTAAAAATTCTAAAAAGAAAATATACGAGTGTTTTGGACGGTTGCACACAGATTTCACTTTCCAGGAGAAGTTGCTTGTGAACGGGGTGGATATGAAAATAAAGCTCACCCGCACGAGTCCTGAGATCTGCTTAAATCTGGATGCGAATCAAGAAGAGGGTGCAAAGTCCGTTGTGGTTCACATTATGGACACATACCTCCGCGTACGGCGAGTGAAATTAAGTTCACCAAAACAACTAGAAATTGAGAAAAATTTACTAAACGCTACAGTGAAATATCCTATTAACAGAGTGCAGATCAAACTATATACGGTTCCTGCAGGGTTGGCATCGAAGCAGATAGAAAACATTGCCCTGGGAAATCTTCCTAAAAGGATATTAATCGGCATGCAGGACCACGTTTCGGTGAATGGAAAATATAAAAAGAGTGCCTTTAAATTCGAGAATTTCGGACTTAAAAATATAACTCTATACGTTAATGGCACTGCTTTGGGTGGAACAATGGGTACGGACTATTCATCAGACGCTGTGTTACCTCTTTGTGCCAGAGCCTATAGTAATCTGACCCATATTGCAGGTGATTGTGATGAGCTTGGTATTGGGGTAACGCAGGAAGAATTCATTGATCAATTTAACCTTTATCCGTATGACATTACACCTGACTTATCTGCTAGCGTAAATACCCATTTAACACCACAGCAGAGCGGTAACATCTCAGTGCGGCTGGAATTCGCCAAGCCTATAGACGCTCCTATTAGTGTACTAGTATATCTCGAATCGCAAGCCCTAATAGAAGTAGATAGATTTAGAAGCGTTATCACTGACTTTTAAAATGGATGCTAATACACTTCAGAAAGTAATGGAGCGAGTCACACGTTCCAAATTTATCGGCGTGTTTGCGAAGAATGAAACATTGAGTTTGCCAAGTACGCGAGAATGCGGTAGTCTTATTGTGAACACAGACATCATCGGTAATGAAGGGATTCACTGGATCGCTGTCTATTTTAAAAATAGACAGCGCCTGTACTATTTTGATTCACTCGGTACTCAACCCTGGAGTGACCCTATTATTGTAAAATTTCTCGCTCAGTTACATATTCCCGAAGTTGTATGGAACCCATTTCGTATGCAGGGATATTTTACTAATGTTTGCGGAATGTACTGTGTCTCATTTCTCATGCATATGTCAAATGATAAAGAATTTATACATTTTTTAAATTTATTTGACCCGTGTCACACTCACCGAAACGATGAAATGGTATGCAGACAGATAAAAAACCGTTTTCCAATTGTACGTACTCGTTGTATATTATAATGTTTTTGTTCGTATATTTGTAACGGTATATTCGTTTATTGTACTGATTTCTTTCATTTAATAAATTTATGAAAATATATTGTGTCTTCTTATCCCAAAAAGATCGAAAAACACTTACATTATTTCGGTGTGACATTGTTGACTGATCAGTATACCCTCCCTATTCCGAGATTCTTCAAAAGATTGTATAACTCGTGTCAAATCCTCATCGGACCTTAAAGGAATAATGCTTTTAAAACATATACAGAGTATACAGACAGACAGATCCCCATTATGTGAAGATATCTTTGGTTCGAGGAGTGAACGCCATAAAAATTTCTATTTTAGCATAATGGGGAAATAACACTGATTGACATTTTTGGCGAGTATCTATTTGACGAGATACTACAACTCTCCATATATATATAAAATTCTAATTATAGTCACTTACATTTCTATGGTAGTCCCTTGCGTCGGGTTGTAAGGAGCGTCACTGCAAATATCTTCTACGGTCTGCGTTGAAAATAATAATTCGCCACAATCAAGCGCATTGAAAAGACTAATTGTGGTTAATGCTGTAGTATCACGTTCTTCATACAAGTCTGGGGAGACGTACAGGTCCATGGTGGAGGATGTGTGACACTGCTGACTGATCAGTATATCATCCATATTCCGAGGTTCTTCAAAAGATTGTATAACACGTGTCAAATCCTCATCGGACCTTAAAGGAATAATGCTTTTAAAACATATACAGAGTATACAGACAGATCCCCATTATGTGAAGATATCTTTGGTTCGATTACCAATTTCGATTTTAGCATGATGGGGAAATAACATTGATTGACATTTTTGACTAGTATCTATTTGACGAAATACTACAACTCTCCGTATATATATAAAATCGAATTATGGACACTTACATTTCTATGGTAGTCCCTTGCGTCGGATTGTAAGGAGCGTCACTGCAAATATCTTCTACGGTTTGCGTCGAAAATAATTCGCCACAATCAATCGCATTGAAAAGACTAATTGCGGTTAATGCTGCAGTATCACTTTCTTCATACAAATCTGGGGAGACGTACAGGTCCATGGTTGAGGAATGATTATTCACTGATGCGAAAATAGCTACTGTTACTCCCAACTGAAAATATCCCCTTTTATATGCACATTCGCCAAGCTCCGCCCAAAAGACCAGATGTCCGTCGTGATTGGCTGCCGATGTAGCTGGGTGGAGCTATGACGTGTACCATTCCGCTATAACGGGTACGGACGAGTAATTGCATCTTTATATTTTCACTAATAGAATTAATGCTCTTATTCTCCTTTGAAAATTATTTGGTGATTCGTATAGAACGTTTGATATTGATTCTAAATATGGTTTCAGAAGTTTTCTATCACCCATAGTTTTCGAGAAAATAATATTTCCATTTACTCAATTTCCCGCATCATTAGTCACTAATGTAATCGAGAGGGTATAAAGAAATATATCATAATTATATTTTAAAAATAACATTCGGTTTCAACGTTAAACTGTAGGTCTAAGGTGGTCATTACACATAATAAAATAAAGTGGTTGGCAGATAAATGGGCACCCTACGTGTCCTAGTGGTTAAGACGCGGGGCTGTTGATGGTTCGGAGTTAAACTGTAGGTCTAAGGTGGTCATTCCACATAATAAAAGAAAGTGGTTGGCAGATAAATGGGTGCCCTACGTGTCCTAGTGGTTAAGACGCTGGGGCTGTTGATGGTTCCACGTTAAACTGTAGGTCTAAGGTGGTCATTACACATAATAAAAGAAAGTGGTTGGCAGATAAATGGGTACCCTACGTGTCCTAGTGGTTAAGACGCTGGGCTGTTGATGGTTCCACGTTAGACTGTAGGTCTAAGGTGGAGTGGAAAGCTTGACCTTCGTCAGAATGAACAATTCGGGCGGAAGCTAACCAAAGGTTATCCAAAGGGTATATATATATATATATATATATATATATATATATATATATATGGGATGAAATTCACAATAAAACACGAAATGAATGAATGCTGAAAACAAGGAGTGAGGTGGTTTTGTTTGATTTGACTCGTAGAAAGGTAAAATATGGTCGACCGAGTTGTGCAGATTCTCGGAAATCCTTTCCTCTATCGGATTATGTTTTGGGTATTTCCAACTTTCTTCGTTTCTTTAAATTTCGTTTTTCAATTTTCTTCGCAGGGAATTGAAAAACGAAATTTAAAGAAACGAAGAAAGTTGGAAATATTTTAGAGATCTGGTTTTAAAGCTTTTGTTAATGAAGAATATTAAATATACTCGTATTTATAGTAAATATTGATGTAGTCTTATGATAATACAATAACTAAAATTTTAGTTATCTCATTCACATGAATTGGAACTCTTTATTCACGTTTGCTATTATTTATTGATTGGTGCATAATTAGTTGGGTATCCCTTATAAAAATCATTTCTGTCTAACGATTTATTTATTGGGTAACTTTACTAATTCTATTAACGCGTAAATCTTTCTGAAACATGAAAATTCGATAAGTTCAACTTCAAGGAAGCTCAAGTTAATGTTATATTTTGCATATAATCCACTATATACATCTATTGTAAAACACTATATACATCTATATTTCAATTAAGTGTGTAATTATTTAATTCATCTACCATATTGTGGTACACAATGCTTAATATATATATATATATATATATATCTATAATTCTGTTTTCTATGGTTGGTTGAATTATGGATAACTACGTTATTTGTTTCGATAAGTTCAACTTCAAGGAAGCTCAAGTTAATGTTATATTTTGCACATAATCCACTATATACATCTATTGTAAAACACTATATAGATCTATATTTCAATTAAGTGTGTAATTATTTAATTCATCTACCATATTGTGGTACACAATGCTTAATATATATATATATATATATATATATATATATATATATATATATATTTCTATAATTCTGTATTCTATGGTTGGTTGAATTATGGATAACTACGTTATTTGTTTCGATAAGTTCAACTTCAAGGAAGCTCAAGTTAATGTTATATTTTGCATATAATCCACTATATACATCTATTGTAAAACACTATATACATCTATATTTCAATTAAGTGTGTAATTATTTAATTCATCTACCATATTGTGGTACACAATGCTTATTAGAATACATGGTGCGATCTGGCAACTCAGCACCCCAATACAAGACGTGATCTGGCAACTCAGCCAGAATAGAGGCTTATAAAAGATCGAGAAGCTGGTGAAGACTCATTCCCAGCTCGGCTCCAGCCGAGCAAGGACCTCTGGTCCTTCTTTTTTTGGCCCTTTGGTAAACCCCTTAGTGGCCTCTTAGGTTAGGAAAACGAAAATAATATGCCTTAAAGGCAACTACTCTCTCTCTTTCTCTCTCCTTCAGGCGTCTCTCTCTCTCTCTCCTACAGGCGTCTCTCTCCCTCCTTCAGCTCTCTCTCTCTCTCCTACAGGCGTCTCTCTCCCTCCTTCAGCTCTCTCTCTCCTGCATGTGTAACTACTGCATGTGTATCTCCTGCATGTGTGCGTATGTGTGTGTGTACCTCCTGCATGTGTACCTCTCCCCCCTTGGCTGATTAGGCGTATATAATAATAATGTATGCAATAATACTGCTAAAAAGAGGTATCTGACAACCATTTACAGCCAACTGGCTGATTAGAAGTCTATAATAATGTATACAATGGTATCGCGGTATCTGGCAACTCAAGCCATTTACGCCAACTGGCTGATTAGGAGCCTATAAAACAACGCCAACTCGGCTGAAGTCTTAATGTGCACTTGGCTCCTGCCAGGTGAACACCTCTCCTCCTCCTTTCTCTCCTCCTCCTCCTTTCTCTTGGGGGATAACGAGGCCTCCAAGTTCCCCCCCACCCCCCTTTGCAACAACCCCCATCCCCCTTTGCACCAACCCCACCCCCCTTTGCAACATTACATAATAACCTGCAACATTCTTGCACTCTCCCCTTTTGCGGCTATACTACTGGCGACAAAGGCAGATCGGGAAGTGGTGGTGGGGGATTAATTCAGGGGTGTGCTACCAATTTCTTAACAACCGTTTCTGATACAGATAGGGATGTAAATCGGCGAGCGCCAATGGCGCGAGTCATTAAGCTAGGGGGTCTGGAGTGAGCGGTAGCTCCCCAAGCGGGGTCCGGTGCGGAGCCCCGGAAGCCAACGCATTTTAGCTTTTCCAAACAGCATTTTGTAACATTTTGGCAGAAATTATTTAACATATTCTTTATACTCACTAATGACATAATTATCTAAAAATAAACTAATTTTTCATCAAAAAATAAATAAATATTGAAACAACCACTGCTTGTGATACTACCTATATTTTTCTATAACATCCTGAAAAAATGAAAAAATTTAAATATAAATAAATTTCTACTGACTGTTAAATATTTATTAAAAACAAACAAACGGTTCGGTGATCCAATCAAAATTTAACAACCGGTTCGGGCGAACCGGACCGAATCGGTTCAGCACACCCCTGGATTAAGGATACTATGGATCAGGATGTTCCCTAATCAGGCCACCATCCCCATGTGGTCTGAAATAACACTAGCATTATCTATATATAAATATTCAATGTAAATTTCATATTTACATTTAGGATAAACAGTTCTAATTGTGGCATATGTGCATGTATTATATGTATTTATATGACTTCCAAGACAATGGTCCCAAGACAACTCCCAAGACAATTCTATTTTTACAAATTTTGAAAATTCGTTGTAGCCCAGTATCCTAAAATTTAATTTGCTGGACGACAAATTTTCTTCACTGGGTGACATTCATGTCGCCCACTCACTAGGTTAAAAAATGCTCTGGTATAAACAAAACCGAACCTGTTGTTCTGGTTTCGTGGTTCAGTCACGTACGCTTATTCAAATTCACGATAGGCCCATTTCCTACCTTTTACAATCTATCAATTAAACCTAACTTATATTTATATATTATGAATTGTTATTTTATATTCATTAATAAATCCCGATTTTACGATCATAACATATGGAGTAAACAGCGTTAAAAGCTCATACTGTGTCATAAAAAGGAGTTCATTTCTCGTTTTTTGAATGTTCTGATCAGTAACGTGTTGAAGTCCGATGTGAGGGGTATTAGGCCTGTTCAAAAATCAACTTTTTCTTATTTTCATAGGTTTCTGTACATTTTCCGATGGTTTTTGACCTGAAAAAGCCGAAAATCACAACTATTTTGACCTAGGATGTTGGGAAGCATTGCCGCATGGAGCTTTAAATTTTCTGCCTTGAAATCGGCCAAAGCGCCAATTCCGGGGTCCCTTGAATTATGTTTTGCACTTTAACTTTTGATCTAAACAAGATAGAGCAACAAATTAGGTATCAAATGAAAGAGCATAAAATTAATAAATAATAATAATAATAATAATAATAATAATAAATAAATAATAATTAATAATTAATAATAATAATAATTATCTATCATTTTTCAGGAAACAACAGAAACTCAATCAGAATCTAGAAAACCATCTACAAGTTACAACTTCACAATGGCATTAAGCAAGGAGCTGAGGGAGCTCCGTGGGCGCACAGTTGATATCTCAGAACCTCCACGTACTGTCCACAGGCAGGTGTCAACTGGGCCATCTACCAGATCTCTCACTGAAACTTTCCTGGTTGGATACCCTTCAGCTTTTATCAGTGGTTCCCAGCTTCCCACCAACAGACAGGCGTTCCAGTATTTCCTTAATCTTCAGAATTTACCGGAAAATGCAGGGAGGCCCATGGTTCAAGACCTTGCATATGAAACAGTTGAATCTATCATCCCATTCTGGCAGATGGCTAGGATCAAGACAATGACCAAGTACAACGCAATGAAGCTCTTCATGAAACTACATGAGAAACATCGTGCTCTGGTGAAAAGCAAAGGAAGAGCAAGTAACCCTGGAGGAAAAAGAGGAGCATTTGTGCTGGAATTAGACAGCCTGTTCGATATAGGAGCTCCAGATGCAATCCAGGAAATACAGAACAACAGACTGTTATCCAGAGAGAAGAAAGATGAGGATATCAGGTTCTACGAAGACCAAAAGACTGAGAGGAAAGGTCATATGTCTGGTCATGACAAGATTTTTGAGACAAGATCCCTGCAGCAAGCAGCGAGGAATGAAAGACTGCAGCATAGACAAGAACAAGGTAAAACTAATTACTTTGAACGTTACAGAAAGTTTTAAGTTTTACTCCATTGCGATATTTAGCATGTACTTAACAATTACTGTCTTAACATGTTGTACTATTTTACAGCTGCAGCAAAACAAGAGGCAGTTGTTCATGTGGATGACATTACCTGGGGTGACTCAACTGACAACGACGCTAACACAGAGGACATGGATTACCATCAGCCTCGTCCTGGATGTTCTCACCATCAAGACACTGTGACTAGTGTGACTTTGACGTTTCCAAGGAAGGTCATGGAATGTGATGTCATCTGCAATACAGCTGATCGTCTTGGTTTATCAGACAATCAAGTTACTGCCATGGTTTCTGCCACCTTGAAAGCTGGAGGAGCTGATCTGGATAACTTCGTCATCTCAACCTCAACAACACGTCGCAACAGAATGCTGTCCAGGTATGATATCAGCCAGAGTCACATGTCCAAGTTTTGTGAAAAAAACCCACAGTACGCTGCCTTACACTGGGATGGAAAGTTGCTCAAAGATGTCTTGGGCAGTGAACCTGGAAGTACCTCAGAGACTTTAGCTGTGCTAGTGTCTGGTCCACCTTCATACACTGAAGGAAAGTTATTGGGAGTACCTGTCATCGACAATTCTTCTGGCACAGCTCAGGCTGAGGCTTCAATGGATTTACTGGAGACATGGGAACTTACGGATAATGTTACTGCCCTTGTTTTTGACACTACATCCAGTAACAGTGGAGTTCACAGAGGAGCTGCCAAACTGCTAGAGAAAATGCTGAACAAAAAGGTGTTTTATCTGGCCTGTCGACATCACATCCTGGAAATCCTAGTAGGAGCAGTTTGGGAGAAGCTGTTTGGGAAGGTGAAGGGGCCAGATAATCCCTGGTTTGAGCATCTGAAGGATGTTTGGACGGACTTGTCCAAGGAAAACCCAAAGATGCTGGCTATCAACAGCAAATGGCTGAAGGAAAAGAAGAAGAACAGTGAAGAAATACTCCAAGACATTCTAACAGCAGAAAGGCTTCCAAGAGCCGACTACAAGGAAATGGCTGAACTGACAGTCATTGTTCTTGGAGGAACGCCTCCTCGAGGTATTCACTGGAGTCGACCAGGCGCCATTCATCAGGCCAGATGGATGGCCAGAAACCTGTACTCCATGAAAATGCTGATGTTTGCAAATCAACTTGAGTACGACGAAGACACTGTATCAAAGCTGGAAAGACTCAACACCTTCCTTGCGCTGTTCTACACTCCTGTATGGATGATGTCAATGTCTGCTGCAGATGCTCCCGTGAATGATCTAAGTCTAATCCAGGACATGTTGAAGTACAAGAAAACTGACCCAGAGCTTGCTGATGCAGTACTTAATAAGATGGAAAACCACAAATGGTACCTGATGCAGGAAGTCGTGCCATTTGCCCTGTTCAGCAGTAGATTGAGTGACACATTGAAGCACGACATTGCTGCCCAGTTACATGCCACTGAGAAGCCAGACAGCTTCAGAACAGGAAAGCCTCTATTCCAGAGAGTCACAGCTAAGACCACCCTGGTTGATCTCATTGGCCCAGAATCACATTTCCTGCTGGACACACTGAACATTGGATCCGAGTGGTGGCTTCTGGAACCTGTCACGTCTTGGCCACAGAATGAGGACTACAGAAAAGCGTTGGACTATGTTAAGAATCTGAAAGCGGTGAATGACATTGCTGAACGTGGTGTCAAGATGATGAGCGACTTTGCAAATGTCATAACAACAGATGGCAAGCAAAGGGACTATCTCCTTCAAGCTGTGGAGTTCAACAGACGCCGCTTTGACAGCTTCAAGAAACAAACTCTCAACAACTGACTGTGTAAATGTCATTATGAAATTAATCATCATGTAATGCTTTCACTTCTTGATCGATTAGACTTGTGACAAAATGTTAATCTCAAATTTGTGTCACGAATAAGGCGCCTTGTCTGCCTTGAGTGTGAGAAAACGAATTTTGTGATATTTCTGAAATCTTTGTATGTACCAATGTGCCATTTCTTGTTCCAAGACTATCATAATTGTATAAGTTAGAAAGAGGATTAAAAACACTTTAATTTGTTGCCTATTTTGTTGCTCTATCTTGTTTAGATAAAAAGTTATAGTGCAAAACATGATTCAAGGGACCCCGGAACTGGTGCTTTTGGCCGATTTCAAGGCAGAAAACTTAAAGCTCCATGCGGCAATGCTTCCCAACAACCTAGGTCAAAATGGTTATGATTTTCGGCCTTTACAGGTCAAAAAGCATGGGCAAAAGTACAGAAACCTATGAAAATAAGAAAAAGTTGTTTTTTGAACAGGGCTAGAGGGGTATATTGTTTGATCCCAGTTAGGGGTGGATATTTTTTAGAAACCTTTTGGGAAAATTGTATGGCTAATGTTGAGTGTGTGTGTGTGTGTGTGTGTGTGAAATAAGTATCAGGTGACCGAAAGGTATTTGTGGTGATGTAACAGTTATACACACAAAACGTATGTGGTCATAACGTGTACCATTCTTCTGAATTGCTCAATTAGGAGTATTAAACCCTTTCTTTATATCTAAACCTACTTTTCTTTTTATTCTCCCTTTTTCCATTTACAGTATGTTTAGCGCTTCATGGGAAATAACCAGTTTTAGCTGAAACTGAGGAGAAGCACCTATAACAATGCTAAAAAATAATTACCATTTCACTCTGCAAAGCATCATATAAACAAAACATCTATTACCTTCTATAGCTTTTGCTCACTCTTTTACTTCCTTTCATGGTTCAATTTCTCAAAATATGACCACATTCTTACAATTTTTATGTTATTTTTTATACTCTCTCTCTCTCTCTCTCTCTCTCTCTCTCTCTCTCTCTCTCTCTCTCTCTCTCTCTCTCTCTCTTTAGATTTAAAATAATTTTTAACAAAATCACACTAATGTGATTAATTAAGTTAAAATGTTCAAAGCGAGGTCCCAGCCCAGTTTTAGCACAACTTGAAAACTATCGCTTATGATCAAAGATTTAACGGAAAAATCTTTGGATTAAGTCGTCTCATTATAGTTACTTTACTTTAGTAATACCGCATTACTTCCAAGCTAAATGAGAGTCATTTTGTGATGGAGGTTTTAGCAAATATTAAAACATCTTAGACTCGTTCCAGGCTGGTTAAAGGCGCACTCCATGTCTTTTTTATGGGTTTCAAAAGGGCCTTTGTGTTTTAAATGAACTATTAAAAACTTGTAGGGATGGCGCGAATTTTCTCTAACAGTAGCAATATGGCCCTATCGAATTTAAGGAAACTTCAGTCGAGGAAATTATATTATATTGGAAAAAAACTGATCATAATGTTTTATATTATTATACAAAAAAAAAGTAATAAACTTTTCAACAACAAAAAAAGGAAGACAGTTATGTAACTCGGCCGCGTATATAATGAGAACTAAGTTACTTGTCCAAAATATTTTATGATACAGTACAATATGAGTGTTTTAATAAAATCAAGATCACTCCAATCTAGTTTGTTTTCCAGAAGCGAAATTGTAGGCGTAATCACCGCAGATTCTAATTTCGAGTAAATCTGGGAAACGGTGCAGGTTTTTTTTTAATGCAGTTTTTTTTTAGCAAATTTTCACAAAATCTTCGCTAGTTCTTAGGCCAATCGTAAGTAGTTCATAAGTCAATTTTTTTTCATCGAAAAATGGGGAGCAGATATGAATTTTTTAAATTTATTTTTGGAGTCCAGCAAATTTTCTGGATGACAAACAGTATGACAACCGATTTCTATGATTTTTTTTTATAAGTAAACAATAATATATTTAATAAAAATTATTGCGAAAGTTTTCTAATTTTATGAAAGAAAACAATTATAAAGTTTTTATTAAATTAATTTAATTAAAATTTATTTAAATTAAAATTAATTTAATTAAAATTTATTTAAATTAAAATTAATTTAATTAAAAAAGAAAAACTAATTTTTATAGATTCTTATAATGACTAATTTTTTTTCAGTAACTCTTAAGTTACGTACACAGAAAAATTTATCAGTCAAATTTTACAGTAAATTTTATATAGGAAATCACAAAACAAGCACACCTGATGAATACCTTGGAGCAGGGACGTAGCCAAGTGGGGGGGGTGGGAATCGGCGGTAATTACAACCAAGGTTCACCGCCAACCTATAACATTTAACAATTTGATATCTACGAGGGCCACTCAATATATTTTGCCCCACTTTTTTTTCTTTCAAGTTTCCTTGTAAGTTCCAGAAATTTTGTACACAAGTAGTTACATACCTTTTTTACAAATTTTTATTTTTCCACATAGTCTCCATCCTTCTCTACGTCTTTCCTCCACCTTGAAACAAGGGCCTTTATTCCTTGCTGGTAAAAGTCCGCTGGGTTCCGATGGAGCCACCTCTTAACCTCCTCAACAACCTCATCGTCACTCTGAAACTTTCTTCCACGAATAGCATCCTTCATTGGTCCAAACAAATGGGAGTCCGAAGGTGCCAGATCTGGTCTGTATGGAGGGCGGGGTAACACAGTCAAGCGCATTTTTGTGATGGCCTCTCTTGTTTGCAAACTGTTGTGTGATCTTGCGTTATCATGCAAAAGAAGGACGTCTTCCAGTTTCCTCTCCAGTCGAAATCGCTTTATACGTCTCTGGAGTCTCTGTAGGGTAACAATATATGCCTCTGAGTTGATTGTTTGTCCTTTCTTCATAATGTCCACCAGAATCAACCCTTTCATGTCCCAGAAGATGGTGGCCACAACCTTTCCTGCAGAGGGAGCCATTTTGAACTTTTTCTTGCGTGGGGAGTCTGCGTGATGCCATTCCATGGATTGGCGTTTTGTTTCAGGTTCAAAGTAGTGTACCAAAGTCTCATCCCCAGTCACAATTCATGAAAGGAAGACATCCCCTTCTGTCTTGTATCGAACCAACGACTCAGAAGCAATTTCTTTTCTTTGGGCTTTGTGATCTTCAGTCATTTGGCGAGGAACAAACCGTGAACACACTTTTGAGTATCCCAGTTGCTGAATTATCGTATTCACACTTCCTTCACTAATTCCTAGCTCCAGTGATAGCTCCTTGTATGTGACGCGCCGATTTGATCGAATGAAGCTGTTAGCACGTTGCACAGTGTGAGATGTCACAGTCGATGCCTGTGACCGCTGTGTGCCTCATCATCAAGGCTGGCTCTCCTTGATAACAGCTCTCTGTTTACGACGCACATCACTGTCAGACGACATTTTAGAAAGTGCGTTAACCATCGGTTTTATATAAGGACGTTTAAAAGCGGTTTTATACAAGGAGGGGAGGTTCAAACTGGAAAAATCCGGTTATGTGAAGCGCAGAAAGTTCAAACTTCGGGCCCAAAAGACATTTCAGCCCCATGGCCTATTATTTAGCTAAGAAAAAATGGTGGGGCAAAATATATTGAGTGCTCCTAGTATATGTTATTTAAGCGATATTTCTGCATGTTAAAACACGTATCGTACTGAACTACTGAAATATGAAGCACGTGGAAACTGAACACAGCTCGGTGCCAGTTAGTTTTGCATGCACTGCAACATAGTACAGTGTGACGAGTGGGCATGTTGCATCATTGCATGTTGGTCAAACTTCGTTAATTCGTTATACAATATTGCGATGGATATATGAAAATATTTTAAAAAAAAAATCAGTTGAGTCGGTTGAAGAACACGATGAAAGTGATACAGCAGAACCCTCCCGTGAAGTTATTAGGCAAGCGGAAGACGATGCACATCAACCAGAAATAAGAGATGAAAATGCAAGTGTCAGCATTCAAGTACAGGTTGAGGTGCTGTCTGAAACGAAGGCTTCACAGGACCAACCGACCACTGGTAAGTTGATCTGGTATAATTATAAATTTACAAAAGAAATGTGTACGTGTTTGATGCATATAAAGGCAAATAATAAAACAATATAATGTACTTAGTAAATTGCTGGTCAATGAATGTAGAATTATCAAATATCGTGTTGCGAGTAATTTAGAATAACTATCGAATATACATATACAAAAATATAAAAAAAAAATCGGATAAACGTTAACACAAACGACACAGCAAACAATTGTTATTGCCATATAATGTTATCGTTATGTACCTTCTAATACTAGGCTGCTATTTTGCTGCTTTTCCATGCGATTATCCTGTTTAACATTTTATATATGTTAAACAGACGTGCGTTTCTTCCGTCTCAACTGATCTAGCTGTTTCTGCATCCGTTTGACTCGCCTTATACGTGAGAGTTTCATTTGGATCTCTTCTAATGAGTTCGTTATTCATAGATATGTTATACTGTTAAACGTCTATATACTAAATAATTATATGCATGAAATCAATAAATGTGTGAATAAAATAGTTACTTTCTTTGTTCAATATGAAAACTATAGGATCAATACCTGATTTCAAATTTCAGAAAATACAAGTAATTACATCATAATATAGCTTAGATTGCACCAATGTGACTGTCCTATCCAAACTTTTGTTGGAAAGGGTACATATTTCATGTGGATGGCTGTATAGCGGCTGTTCAAAAATGGCAGTTGGACTCACATTTTCAGACAATTTTTACACAAAATAAGTTTAAAATGCGCTGGCTTAAGGGGCTCCGCTCCAGACCCTGCTCGGATAGCTTCCATCTCTCCCCCAGACCCCCTAAATGTATGGGCTCGCCCGATTCACCACGGAACCTGACGAACGTAGCTCAAGTTCGCACCCTCCTTGGGATATTCCTGGTTACGTCCCTGCCTTGGAATATATCGAAAATTTTAATAAATACATTAACTTAATTTGGTTTTATTCTCCAAATTCAATTTCCCTGAATTAAAAATATTCACCAAATAAAAATACATTATTTCATATATTAAAATAACAAAGAATTCTATAATAAAATATAATAACCAAACCATAAGCATTTTTCAGCTTTTATCATTCATTTAGTTAGGCCAGAAATATTTCAGCCAAATAGTCAGAATTATTATAACTTCTGTAATAACCCTCATTAAAAATAGTTTACTGCCTTCTTTTTCTCTCTCTACACTATTTTAATGGATGAGAAAAGTGTGGTTATTTTTCATTTTTTCTTAATTTATTTTGCAGTAAATTTTGGTGTGTGTGTGTTTGTATATATATATATATATATATATCAAGAGAGAGAGAGAGAGAGAGAGAGAGAGAGAGAGAGAGAAGATCGTTACATATTTAACTATTACCAACGTTTCGGAGTACATATATGCCACCATCAGTGCTAAAAACAGTGAAATATAAAAATCCATTAGATTACAGTGTACATCAATATTAAACTTAATAGTGACTAAAATTACAGAACTAAAGAGGCCAAGAATTCAGTGATTCGAATAAATAAGTATGTTAACTGAAACAAAGTAAATCAATCGCAGATTCGTTAGAAATCAGGTTCGGTTTCAGTTTGTAAATTAAGAAAGATTTCCTAATGTTAAGTTTGAGATCGGAACTACTACTGCTGGCAAGAACGCTAACATTAAACTATGAAACTGTATGATCGTTATCAAGTCGATGGTGACGTATGGAAGGGTTGGGTGGTTTACTGGGTGCTAGATTTGTACGAACTGATCTCCCGAGATGTTCGAAAATACAGATTTTAAATGTCTGAATGGTAGTTTCCTGAAGCCGTAATGTTCGATTTCTTTTATCTTCTGATTTGTAAATCGGTCATACTCTGGCCATTTTTAGGTAGTCTGGGAAGATGCCATTGAGAATAAATAAGTTTATGAGCTTTCGAGCTTGCATGGTCGTAATTAAGTTTGTGCTTTTTGTGGAAATTCTGTTTGTTATTGTGTCCGGCGTACAATCTGTATTTTTCAATGATTTAATGGTTGTCACTAAATCGTATGTCGTAATAATAATACTAATAATGAATTAATAATAGATTTTCACAACTCAATATTGAAAATGAGTTTCCCTAATAGTACTTACAGTACTACTTATAGATCGAAAATCTATAAGTTCACTAAATCTATATCTATAAGATTCACTATAAGTTCACTAAATCTATAGGTCGAAGATATAATTTCACTATAAGTTCACTAAATCTATAGGTCGAAGATATAATTTCACTATAAGTTCACTAAATCTATAGGTCGAAGATATAATTTCACTATAAGTTCACTATAAATTCACTAAATCTATAGATTGAAAATCTTTCTTCATTCGCCCGCAGAAAGACGCGGAGAAAAGATAAATTTTCCATTTGAAAAATAGATCCGAAACTACTCTAAGACGACGATTTAAATGAGTCAAGATGATGATAATGTCCCGTGACGGAGGCAACCTACAGCTTTAGGTGGGTCACCCGTCAAACTAGTAACCAGACCCAACGTTCCTTAACCCCGTTGATCTAATAATAAGCCAAGAAACTTAAACAGTTTGACCGAAGATATTCTTATTAAAATACTTTCTATAAGAGTGTACCATAAGATGAAGCTTCACGTAGATACGTTTTACGGATTACTCCCCAAATTAACCTAATCTGACCTAACCTAACCTAACCCGACCTAACCTAACTTAACCTAACATAACTTAACGTGAACGAAAGTAGGAAGGCCATGGATGAAAATAAGAATGATATAAAGTGGGAAAAGATCGATTTTATTCTATTTTGTATCACTCTTGGACGCGAATGAAATGGGAATCACATTCAGTGGAATGATACCGTTTTACTTTATATGCAGGACAAAAAATGTTAGTTCATCTTCCTGTAACGTTGTTACTACGAAATTCTTTCCTTCTTAACTGTTAATATAGGCTTTTCTTGAATGGCGGTTTTTATTGCGGTTTCCTGACATTCCATCAACCCATTTGACAAGAATTGACGTCTTTACCAAGAACAGAAAGGAAATTCTGTGAGCAAAATGTTTACTAAATAAAAAAATAGGGACAAAATATTTTATTTTCCACGATATATATATACATACACAGTATATATATTAGAGAGAGAGAGAGAGAGAGAGAGAGAGAGAGAGAGAGAGAGAAAGAGAGAGAGAGAGAGAAAGAGAGAGAGAGAGAGAGAGAGAGAGAGAGGATGAAAGGAAAGACCAGAAAGTCGATGAACAGTTTAACCCCAGCAAGAAACGTGACATTTAGTAAACGCCGTAAACGTTTATAAAACGTCAATAAAACGTTTACTAAACGCTTACTAAACGTCCCATTTCTTGCCAGATTATTTTCTTTCTTAAGACGTTTCGGAAACCAGCAATTTTCATCATCAGTTTTTTGGAAGGCTGGAGTGCAACTGATGAGTGCAATAGGTTAAAGTACTATTATATACAAACATTATAAAATAAATATACAAATTTCATGTATGATAAATAAAACGTCAAAATTAAACACTATAAAATTGGTTCTAAACATAAACAGCAAAGAAAAAAGAAAATTTCGAACGTACCCAAGTTTAGTTATCGGCCTTAGCTCAGTGGGTAACTTCGTTTCCCTATAAATGAAGCGAAGACACTGAGGTCAGGGGTTCGATTCCCGATCTGATGATAATAATACTCAAGGTGTTAGCGCAATGGGCCGCATTAGTTGGCCTGAGCGCTGTGCCAGTTTCTGGCCCTTCCGACCGATCATTATACACCTAAGTTTAATTTGCTATTGACAAATTCGGGGAGGCTTGATACTTTTTTAATGACGGTCTCAATTTAGAAATGTAAATGGACTCCACAATTTTAAAGTCGTTCCTATTAAAAGATCGGACGATAAAAGAATAATTAATCTGAAAAGACTTTAAAATTAAATTTTAAAAAACTTTATTCAGAAAAAGAAAACAATTTACATAAAGTTTTACAATATTTTTCAATATTTTTCTGTACCATTTAAATATTTGATATGACATTAATATATTCACAGTATTTTAATGTGTATATGCCGTTGGAAGCATGGAAGCTTTTTAGGCAAAATTAATGGCATTCAGTTTATTTATTACATAAGGGAAGTGAAAATGGTTAGTAATAGTAATAACAAATAATAATAATAACAAATGTATCTAATAATAATAATAATAATAGCAGTAAACAACAGATAAATTTTACAGAAGTAGCTGGCATAGTGTTTAATTATTTTAACACAATTTCAAATAAAATAATCAGTTCTGTTGATAGGAACCGAGTTCTTCTGATTTTAAGTACATATTTTATTTACGTTTTAATTATAATAGAAATATTAAAAAAAAATTTGAAAAACTAAGAAAATTATTAACTAAGATTTTGAGACATTATTAGAGAAAAACTATTACAGTTTAAAACAAAAAGGAGAAAGGAACGATCTCCTCAAACTGTATTTCTGCCTCTGCAGCAAATCCTCAACCCCTCTCTAGGTTAAGCTAGTTAAATCAATTATTTTTTTATAAAGAATTGTAGATTTTATTATAATCAATATTAATCCATTTATTATTATTATTATTCAATTTCTGTAAAAAATTTAGTAATTCATAAAGTTATGTTGCTGTATGGCATTAATATATAATAGTTATTTATTTAGCATAGCGTAAATATAAATAAGATAGGGTAACATTGATTTTCCTCGATCATTTATGGGGAACTAAACTTAGGACTTTTTATCACTGGTGCATAACTCAAATTTGTGACTTATCCACTTGTGATCTACCTACCCAAATGTGACTCGCCTGTTGGCCACCAATTTTGATTTAGTTAGAGGATGGCAAGTACCATTTCTCTTTACAAGGTCAGCCCTCACAGTATATTAATTTTTATGAAACTACTAGCTTAAGCATAGCTCATTAACGACTTTGTTGTCATTTTTGTTTGTGAGCTCTTCCAGTTGTTGGATGCATACCCTTTGTTTGTTTAGGCTGCAGCATTTAATATTTACTTTTTAAAAATTATGATAATTAATCTTTCACAAAAACAAATCATGCGAGGAACCCAGTAATTTATTTATTATTTATTACTTTTTGTTTCAAGTTGTAATTAAATTTTCATTGTTGTCCCTTTTTGGTCTGTATTGTATGTATTTTTATTTATTATGCCTATTATTTCCCTTGTTCATTTATATATAATGAACTCAGTACTTGCCATCGGGATTCTTCTCCTACTTTTTGGTTAAATCACTGTTAAATAACATTTATGTAGAGTTGAGCTTACAATAAATTTTAATAATTTAATTTTAAATAATTTTTATAATATAATTTATAATATAATTTACAGTTGCTAAACTAATCATAAGTCCTTGCACGTTTTGTTAAGCTCTCGAGTACCTCAAAAGTAAAGAAAGAACGGATGTCACTGAACTTTAAAAGGACGAACGTCGCTGAACATTAAAAGGGCGGACGTCGCTGAACTCTCGTCCTCTCGTGGGAAGTGTCAAACCTTTCCTTGTGGGACGTTGTACGTTTGACGTCGTGAATTATTCCGAAGAAAGGGGTTTATCTCGCAACCTGTTCCATTATAATTGGAATTAATGAAAGAGTAGTAAGAATGAAGAAAGTTGAGATTGGGTATGATTTTGTGGCAGCTATATTTTAGACAATTACCGTATTTTCCGGCATATAAGGCGCACGAGCATATAAGACGCACCCCAATTTTGGCAGGCATATTCTTGGAAAAAAAATTAAAAAATACAGTACTTGCTCGGCCTCTTGTTTTCGCCAGTCCCTGACCTTGAGCATATAAGGCGCGGGGTGATTTTCTGAGACTTTTTTGGGGAAAAATACCGCGCCTTATATGCCAGAAAATACGATAATTATAAAATGAGGACCTAATTACCATGGTAATAGTGGCAGTAGAGAACTTACACATTTGCATGGGCTAATAAAATAATTTTGTAGTGATTGTGAAATACATTAATTTTAATGATTAATCCTGTCTGATATCCACGATTATCACAACGTATGAACGACAAACCCCTCATTCCTGCTAAACCCTCATTTATACTCCAAATATGGCCATCCACACATTCATATTAAAAAAAAATATATATTCGACTCAAAGTTATACACTAGAGATGAGAATCATTGCACAAAAAGAACAATACCCAAATACACAAATCCCACTAATGCCTTTAAAATTGCTCCTTGCATCCCAAATATGGCTATCCATAGATTGGAATTCAAAACAAATATTCGACTGAAAGAGATATACAAGAAATATGAACCAATTAACTAAAAACCAAAGACTCGATGATCACCACCATTATCTCAACGTTTAAAAGTGTTAATGAGACCTGAGAGCTCCTCCTGTGGCTGAATAAAATTGTTAAAATATTCAGTCCGCAAGATGTCACACAGGAATGTTTACTTTTTATTACCTCGTCTTTGAACATTCCCCAAGTACATTCGCAAGGTCCTGAATGTACTGCAAGCTACAATTCATGCAGAAAGTACGAAAGCGATACATTAACTGCGCCCACTCTCTCCGCCCATTTTGTACGTAACTTATTAATTATTGAATGTATATATGTATAAGTCAGGTATACTACAGGTATACTAAATACATATTAAACGCACCCAAAGGTTAATAATAATAATAATAATAATAATAATAATAATAAGAAGAAGGATCACCTGAAGATCAGGGCCCCCAGCCTTCTTTAGTTAGCCTTATAAGGTTAACTAACGAAAATATCACGACCTAACCTAATCAATCGTTAAGAGCGTACAGTTGACCTAACGATTGGTTAGGTTAAGTCGTGATATTTTCCTTAGTTAGCCTTATAAAGCTAACTACAGAAGGCTGGGGTGACGGATCTTAAGATGATCCTTAATAATTGTTTTTATTTTTAAAAATTTGATTACTGTTACTAAAAAAGTTGAAAATATCCAGAGAATATTAGAATATTATCAATTAATAATTTTTATGTTGTCAAGAAATTTTATAATTCGAGGCGAACTTTTTCCCGAAACTGTACATGGATCATCCGTAACAAAAACAAGAATTTTAATACTTTTATACTTTTATGGATAAATTACTTTTTCAAGCGTTCAATTATCTCTTCCAAAGGTGGTTAATTTTGTGATGTTTTAATTTCTAATCATCATTTCCACAAATGCGACGCTCAATTCGACACTTAAAAAACTTAATATCACGTTTCTAAAAAAAGTTGTTGTTTTTTTAATTCTACATTAATGCAGTTAGTTCCAAAAGTTACTTCAAAATTTAGTGTAATTTATATTTCGTTGTTACTCCTCTTGGAACTCCTTTTGGAATCAAAGGTCTGCTTCAGCTCAACTCAGCTCCTTTCTCAAAATCATGTTTGTCGTCCATTTTCTCAAAAAAAAAGAAAAGAAAATTGTGAATTTTGCTCCCCAGTGAAATTCTTTATCGGGTTGATTGGCGTTTTCCTGTTGGTTCACATGCCGCGTTATACCTTCCTATATTGCAATATATACTGTAGGTTATGTGTGTGTGTGTGTGTGTGTGTGTGTGTGTGTGAATAACTTAATGTCAACAAGAAAATAAGAACCGGTAATATATTTTACTAGAAAAACTCAAGAATAAAATGTGTAATTTTTTACAATAATCTTTTTCAAATTTACTTCGAGTGGTATCATTGTACTGTAGGGTTGCATGAATGCAAACGGTGTGGAATCACTTGTATTTGTAAATAGAACTGTCAGGAGTCAGGTTTGCCTAGAAACAAAATTTTTAAGAAGCATAAACACTTGCTAATCACTAATGATTTAGTGGAAATTTTATTATTGTCACTGAAAAGGAAAATTATCCAAAGAAAAACAGATTATTGCCAATTACTAATTTTTTGTGTTTGTCAGAAATTTTTTGTCTAAATTAACTTTTTTCTGAAACTGTATATACTGTCCCTGCCAGTTTAGTACAAGAAGGCTGAATAAACTGGTAAAAAGTAACGAGTAAATTTTTGAGCCACTCAACAATCGTCAATTCATTTTCGTGGAATGAGAAATTTTATTTGGAATGTGGAATGATGTCAAATCAAATTTGACCGATCGCTTATCGCAGCTTTCATTATACATTTCAGGCTTTCTTCGCCAAACTCACAGACCTCTGTCACTAAATTACACACAAAAATTGGATTCGTCTGAAAAGTCACTGTTTGCCATTCGTTTACAGTCCATGCTTTCTTTGCACCAGGATAGTCGTCTTCGCTTTTACTTCGCACTTAACATCGGTTTAATTTTCGGTTATCGTGACCGAAATCCCGTTTCATAAAGGAGGCGAGTGTGTTAGTGTCGGGATGCATGAATGCAAATGATGTGGGGTCATTTGCATTTGTAAGTAGAATTGTCAATAGTCACGTTTATCAACAAATCTTAGAATACTTCATGCTGGAGTCTTCAGAACAGCTGTATGGAGACAAACTATTTATTTTTCAACATGACCTCGCTCCAGCTCATGCGGCTCGTGCAACATCTGTGTAGTTTGATGCTCGTGAAACTGAAGTACTATCATGGCCAGCTAATTCTCCTGATCTTAATCCGATAGAAAATCTTTGGAATACTGCTTAGCAGACGGTCTAAGAGTGAACTGAAGATGGGTTTGATGACAACCTGGCAATCAATAACTACAGAAAAATGCAAGAGGTTTGTCGAGTCGATACCACGTCGATTGGAGGCCGCAATCAAGGCTAAGGGTGGGCCACCTAAATACTAAGACGCAGAGTTAAAAAGTCTTTGATAAAGGTTTAATATATTGGCAGTACTCAATTACATAATGAATTTATCCTATTTTTTCTAACGTTACAAGCTATTCTAATATTTTGGTACGTCGCTATGCATTAACGTTTCACTATTTAATAAGGTTTTTGCTATATTTTAACTTTTGTTTTAAACTGACAAAGTTGTCGTTTTATCATAATGACGTCACAGATGCTCGATATTCCTCATAAAGGTGTATAACCTAAAGGTATTATCAAGGTCATGAGCGCATTTGAGACAGTATTCAATTTTTCTGGTCCGGAGTTATATATATATATATATATATATATATATATATAATAAAATAATAATAATAATAATAATACTAAGACAATTTCTTCCAATGAAACTTCAGTGTCCCACAAACCACATTTATTACGACTAAATTTTCATTTTTCATACCTTAAATGGTAATTAAACGAAATCTAATTTTCAGATTGACAAAAAGAGAATTTAATATTTGTTTTCATTACATTAAAATTCAAATGAATTCAAATTTATTAAAAACTACTAATAAACAACACATTTTCATTTAATTACCTACACCTGCTCGAGATGTGGAGAGGAGATATTGTTCTCGGTCTTGTGTGTGTGTGTGTGTGTGTGTGTGTGTGTGTGTCTGCAATATAACTGTCAAACGGACCAACCGAACCACGTATCTGTCATTGCCTTTCACTAAATCCTTAAGTTATGATACACGCAACAAATTTAGGTTTTGTGAAGAATTTGATCCACAATTATAAATTAGAGTCGCATAAAAATCGCTCAAACTAATGCGTTTTACTTTTTGGAAAGTGAAAGGCAATTAAATGGGAAACTAAGAGCTTGTGGGACTCGAACCCACGTCGCGTAGGAGTGTCGGTAGGAGCTCTGACTATGAAACCATGCAACGCGGTTCCGAGTCTCACTTGCTCCTAGTTTCCCATTTAATTCCTTTTTCCCTTATCTAATAATGGATAGTTTATTTGGATATAAAGACACCAATCCAGCTCCTTCGATACTCTGTCGTTTACTACGAGAGTGACCAATGAATGTTTGAGGTCGTGTATAGGAAAAACTAAGGGACATTTAAGGTCACCATATGTGAGCATTTAAAAAAAAAATAGTCGCTTAGGACAAACCATTCCATCAGTACAACAACCACTTCACACATACGCTATCATAGACATAATGAACCGCCTCTCATCACTCAAACAACGTAGCCATAAACTTTCCCAAGACAGTCCCAGAAATTGGGATAAGGGGTGCAGTGATGAGACCGCTGTACGTAATGTATTTGGCTTTATCCATGCAGTTCCCCTTTTAAAAAGGTAGAGGCGTTATTGCGACGGCGTTATCGCCCGTCTTAGCGCCCTCTGGTGGACGAAGGACGTAAAACGGACTAACCAACCAACCAAAACTTCAAATGTTAGTCGGAAACAGTTGAAAACTAAAACGAAAAGTGATGTAATCATCGTTCATTTGAAGTTCAAATGAGAGATAAAATCTGACGAATCATAACTGCTTCTTGTGCTTCGAATGACGTAATTCAATTCATGTTTAATGTTTGTTCTCATTTTATGAACTTAAATTAATTTTAATTTGTCTTTTATTGTTATTTTATTGTTTGAATTTAATGGAATGTAAATGTAAAGTTTTAATGTAATTAATTATAGAGCCTTGAAGAGAGAATTACCATAAGTGAAACGTTGGCAGCAAAGAAATAAATAAACCATGCTTGTATTCTCCCATGGCTCCCTCTTTATCATTCTATCTATCTATCTATCTATCTACCTATCTATCTATCTATCCATACATACATACATAGTGTTAAGACGCTGGGCTGCGTATTGGGAGGGCATGAGATCGAGCCCTGGCCATAAAGTTATATAATTTCAGATTTCCTTGGTGGGTCGTGGTTCGGATTCCACGTTAAGCTGTAGGTCCAAGGTGAAGGCGAAATGCTTGACTGACTTTCATCAAAATAAACAATTCGGGTGGAAGCAAAGGTTCAGCGAGAGAGAGAGAGAGAGAGAGAGAGAGAGAGAGAGAGTTGACGTAGAATCGTGCTATGTTGGAGGTCTTGGGGGTTTTCCTTTAAGTGTGATGGGGTATTTGAGAAGGGGAGAATTTTGAGGGGGGACTGTTGAAAAGGAGGGTGCTTGAAGATTGAAAGAGATTTTCATTAGTTTAGAAAAATATTTTGAAAGCCGTTTTAAAAAGAACAAATAAAGATATTTACGGTTTCACTTTACGAACTAGAATAAGTTTATGATAATTATGAAATTTAGAAACGCCATTTTAATTTTAGGAAAGATTTTATTTGAGATTAAAAATGTATTTAATTATTCACACGGAAACGCATCTCTTAATTCCTCGCAATGGCGTTCATGCAAAGTGCTTATATTATACTTAGGTTACAAATGTATTCATCAATGTGAACAACATTCTTTACAGAAATAATAATAATAATAATAATAATAATAATAATAATTTTAAAATCTTTTTCAATCTCCTTAAATTGCTGCTATTTTTCAAACTTTTCTTTTTCTTGATTTTGACAAAAAACAACAGTTTCTTTTATGACTTTTATCAGGTTAAGTTTTCAGTAATAATTTAGACTTTCAACCAATTACATCATCTGTCCTCTTCATAATATATATATATTATATATATATATATATATATATATATATATATATATATAAAACAAGCATCAAATAAAGACTGACTATGTATTTAAATCCAATGGAACTTTGGTGTCTGCCTGTACAACAATGTCCAGCTATGTTTTTGATGTGCCAGGTTTGAAGACTTGTAAAAGTGCCTTCGTTAAATAGCCAAGAGTGGGTTAGGTTTTCCCAATCACTGCTCAAAAGCTTTAGAAAGTGAAGGGACCAGAGAAGTGCAAATGAATATTTGTATTTATAAAACGAACATCTGTGGTTATAAACTAAAAATTGTTGTGTGAAAAATTAGCTTGCAAAAGTATTTACATTTTTTCCATAAGATTACTGAGCTAAACCCTAAACTTATAGTGCCTAAACCAAAATCGATGTAGCCCTAAAATTTAGAAACTACTAAGTAATTTGTAGGTTAACTTGCTAAGCAATGTGAAAAGTTGAAAATCTATCCAAAAAATGTGAAAATCCATCCAATTCTAATTCTTCTCGCTCTTTCTGGCATCTAGCTAAGAACCTCTTTAACAACTTTACTTCCTCTTCTTTCCCTCCTATTTTCCATTCCGACGTCTCATTTGCCGTCTCTCCTGAAAAAAGTTCAACTCTTCGCTCAAACTTTCGCTTACAATTCAACCCTGGATGATTCCGGTGCTGTTCCTCCATCTCCTCCCTTCTCTGACTTTATTATGTCTGAAATTAGAATCTCTTCTAAAGATGTTCTTTTTGCCCTATCTAAACTCAACTCTAGGAAGGCGTATGGTCCTGATGGTGTACCTCCTTTTGTTCTTAAGAACTGTGCTTCTGTGCTGACACCCTGCTTAGCCAAACTCTTTCGTTTTTGTCTCTCATCTGGTACTTTTCCTTCCTGCTGAAAGTTCGCTTTCATTAACCATGTCCCAAAGAAAGGTGACCGCTCTCAACCCTCCAACTATCGTCCAATTACTTTGATTTCTTGCCTTTCCAAACTTTTTGAATCTATCTTTAATAGGAAGATTCTTAAGCACCTCTCTTCTCACAATCTTCTTTCAGATCGTCAGTATGGGTTCCGCAGGGGACTCTCTACCGGCGATATTTTTGCATATCTCTCTGACTCTTGGTCATCCTCCTTTCGGGATTTCGGTGAAACATTTGCTACTGCGCTAGACATATCAAAAGCTTTTGATAGAGTCTGACACAAATCTTTAATTTCCAAACTGCCCTCCTTCGTTTCTATCATTCTCTCTGTGTCTTCCTCTCTAATTTCCTTTCTGGCAGATCTATAGCTGCAGATGTAGATGACCACTGTTCTTCTCCTAAAGCTATAAACAATGGTGTTCCGCAGGGTTCTGTCCTGTCCCCCACTCTTTTTCTTTTATTTATTAATGAGCTTTTAATTCGCACTTCATGTTCTATTCACTCCTATGCCAATGATTCCACTCTTCACTTCTCCGCCCGCTTCCCAAAGCGTCCCTCTCAACAGTCACTCTATGATTCGCGTAGTACGGCTATGAGACACCTGACCTCTGATCTCTCTGATATCTCTGATTTGGGCAGAGAAAGGCTTTTCGTCTCACCAATTCGCCGCCTTTTACTGATTGTCTTCAATCTCTCTCTCTCTCTCTTCGCCGCAATATTGCCTCACTCTCTCTTTACTATCGTTATTATAACGAACTCTCTGAACTCTCTAAGTACATGCCTTCTCCTTTAAGGAGAGCACGCAGCACTCGACTTTCTACACTTTCTCATTCCTTTTCTGTCCAACTCTCTAACGCAAGTGTTAATCGGTATTTTCAATCTTTCATCTACTCAACGGTTCAACTCTGGAACAATCTTCCTCAATCCATTTTCCTCCTTTTTATGACCTCCCATCTTTCAAATGCAGAGTGTCTAGGCATCTCTAAAATCCTGGACCTTGATTTTGACTCTCTTCTTCTTCTATGGGGGGCGCTTTTGCGGTCATTTGCCCTTGCCCCTCCTTCCTGCATAAAATAAAAATAAAACGGCTTGCTTATTTGTAGTAGGTTTACCAAGATGGCATTACGAGACTTTTGATTATGGGGCAGTTTATAAAAAAGATCTTAAAAAGTACTTTTTAAGATTTGAATGTGTGAAAAATGGGGTTTTAGTGTTATTACTTGTTAATGTAACAAAAATACTGATTTAAATTATTCATTAACCAAATATGTAAGATTAAAAGAAGTTATGGTTGATAGGGCCTACTTATGAAAAATATTACAACATAATTTTTGTTAAGTAAATCAAGTTAGGGCTCATATGGTTTTCCAACTGCAGTACGTTTTAAAGGGACGGTTTGGATCGAAATGACATCATAGGTTTTTATGATTTCACTATGTATATACAGTATATATTCTATTATATACGTAAGAAAGTTGTTGCCATTAACAGCTATTTCGTAAACGCCTTCATGTACCACTATAATTTTATTGTAATAATAAGCATTACAGGTGCATTACAAGTTTGCAGGTTATTTCCTGTTACTCAGGTTTCTGTGGAGAAACTCTTTTCTGGCCTTTAATACATCCTAAATCCTTTAAGAAACAGAATGAACAACAAAACCATAAGAGATATATTGTCTGTCCGAATCAACAAAATAAGGACTAAGCCTAAGCTATATTATAAAAATTATTCAGTGAAAATTGATTTTTTTCTTTTTACATAAACGAATACAGTTTTGTACATGTATAAACTTATTTCAAGTTATTTCTAATAAAATATGAAATAAATGCATCAGTTACATCCAGGATTACCGATGATTAAACCAAAATGATTAAATCAACCAATTTAATCAATATTAAAAAAAAATCAATGATATTTAATATTTTTTTAATACGTAACACTAATAAACTGACAACTGGGATCTCTTTTAGTTACTTCAAATGATGTGCTAAAGAAACATTAAAATTTTTGAAGTATAGTGTATAACTGTTACTCGGGATAAGATTCAGAAGATAAATGTGATATTAGGGAAACAATAAAAATCAGGAAAATCTTGGAAAAACAGTTGCTACATGGACAAACTTACAATGTTTCTAAAGAAATACTAAAAAAGAGAATAGAATTCTTATCCTGCTATTTTTAAAAACGATTTACCTTTTGCAGGACGTATTTTTTAGACTGGTCCATGATTTTTGAAGGCAACGCCTTTTTGTTTTAAATACAAATTTTTCACAAAGTTAGCGCTCATCCTACCTTTTGAGTAGAAGTTTTTAAGCCAGTAAGAACTTAACATTTACTTTGGGCTCACGAGCCACTTACATTTTGAATGCAACGTCACAAATTTGAATCCACTGGCTTTGGATGTGAAGCTCCAAATTATTATGGCTGTAGTATTTTTGTAAATTTATGGACAAAAGAGTATAAAAATTTGTACAAGCTTGGTCTGAATAGATGCACAAAATTAAGTATTATTTTTTACCACAAACAACACAAATTGTAAAACAGCCAAAATTTTGTTTTTGCGTGCTGCCCAAAAGAGGCATGACGCTGGGCGGAGCTTAGAACTCTCGACAAATAAAATCCACCCAGCATCACGCGGACGGACAGCTTACTTAGCTGAACAACATTTTGGCCAAATAAACGTTGCTTTAAACTTTTTTGTTGTAAATGAATTTGCTCGTTGTTCGCATCAAATCATTCGCGACGACGTCCTCTATCGCTTGGTGTAAAGTAAGTGTGATGTAGTTTCTTTTGAAAAAAAGTTATAGCATTCAGAAGAGCCGTCGGCGAAGTGCTAGTGGGGTTAAAAAAGCTGTGCGTGGACGATAGGAATGTCCCCATCTACAGTAATAATTTACTGATACTGCAATAAAGTTAAGGCATTATAGTTAAAAAATAAAATTAAAAAATTGACAAATAAAAAATCAGTGATTTTTTATTTTTTACTTATTATTCTTTTATTGAATAAAAAAATCGGCAACCCTGGTTACGTCTTACATGTTTAAAAAATCATTAGTAAAGAAACATTACCAAACACCTACTATTTAAACAAAACAGGAAAAACATTAAAGGATTATTTTTTATTACACTGCATGAGTTTTTAACCACGTTTAAATGAATATAAAACTGATCAGTATTTATAATGTTTATAAAATTAAATTTATTAAAATTGTATTTAATAAGATACAAAAATGCACATATAATTTTTTTTTTTAATATACATATAATTTAATACTGAAATACCTTTGAAAAACTTTCCTGGCCAAATGACCTTTGATGTTGCGGGATGTTAAACCCTCCAACAAACAGCCTATAAGTCTGTCTGATATCATACCAAATATAAATTAAGGTACGGTATAGGTACAGAAGCAGTACCAACTCTCTATGAATTTATGGACCTCAAACATTGGTAGATACCCCACCATGCTTTACAGTACTGTTGGTTGTAAGCACATATTATATCTCTCACCCTGTCAACATCGTACGTACTCTCTTCTTTTAGACCAAAAGATTTCAAATTTTGACTCGTCTGTCCACAGAACCTTCGCCCAATCAGTCGACGTCCAGTGGGCTTGATCTGTTACACATTTTACCCTCTTAGCTTTGTTTCCTAGTCTCAAGCAGGGGCGTACCGAAGGGGGAAAGTGACAGAGGCGGTCGCTCCCCCCCCATTTGGGCCTTGTACCGGTGTCTATTGATGTGCTTATCTCCATAACTATGTACTAAAGTTTGTACATACAGTTACAGAGATAAGCAGGTTTTGTTTTAGTTTGTATATTTTATAGTAAGAATACATTTTAAATTATTATGAATTTATTCTATATGCATTAATATAAAATATAAATACTAAACCTGTCATCCCAGGCCAGTGTTGCCAGGTAAATAATTGAAAACCCACCAAATCATGCTTAAAAATCAGCCCAAAAACAGTGAAACCAAGCCTTCATACTATATATGATAGCATTAAACCTGCTTGGTGTGTATATATATATATATATATACACACACCTTTGTTTTAGTTACACGCTAAAAAATTTGCACGTATTGGTGACCGATACATGCAAATTTTTTAGTTTACAGTATTTATATTTGTTGAATATTCAAACTTTTCGTTTGGCCCGGTTAGGCCAACTGTATGCCCTTGACAATTGGTTAGGTTAAGTTGTGTTATTTTCGTTAGTTTTAACGAAAATAACACGACTTAACCTTTGGTAACCTTTGGTTTGCTTCCACCTGAATTGTTCATTCTGACAAAGGTCAAGCTTTTTCACTCCACCTTAGACCTACAATTTTAACGTGGAATCCAAACCACACCGCACCAGCAGCACAGCGTCTTAACCACTAGGCAACCCAGGGTACCCATTTATCTACCAACCACTTTCTTTATTGTGTGGAAGAATGAACAGCTGGGTTTTGCTGCGCGCCGCCTGCCGTCACCGGGTCTCGATCCCGGGGCCAATGGATTCGTAGTCAGCGACGCTAACCATTACACCACCGAGGCGCATATTATACGAGGGCCACTCAATATATTTTGCCCCACCTTTTTTTTTTTCTTTCCAAGTTTCCTTGTAAATTCCAGAAATTTTGTACACAAGTAGTTATCATACATACCTTTTTTACAAATTTTTATTTTTCCACATAGTCTCCATCCTTTTCTACGGCTTTCCTCCACCCCGAAACAAGGGCCTTTATTCCATGCTGGTAGAAGTCCGCTAGGTTCCGCTGGAGCCACCTCTTAACCTCCTCAACAACCTCATCGTCACTCTGAAACTTTCTTCCACGAATAGCATCCTTCATTGGCCCAAACAAATGGAAGTCCGAAGGTGCCAGACCCGAGCTGTATGGAGGGTGGGGTAACACAGTTAAGCGCATTTTTGTGATGGCCTCTCTTGCTTGCAAACTGTTGTGTGGTTTTGCGTTATCGTGCAAAAGAAGGACGTCTTCCAGTTTTTTCTCCGGTCGAACTCGCTTTATACGTCAGTAGTATGGGCGCAAAAGGTTAGAGTGCAAGAATGTTGCAAGAGATAATGATCACTGTTGCAAAGGGGTGGGGTATGTTGCAAAGGGGGAGGGGGTATCAATGAAGGGGGTGGGGTATGCATTGAAGGGCGAGGGGGTATGCCCTTAAGGGGGGAGAGGGGAGGGATCTTCGAGGGGAGAAGGGAAGATGACCTCCCCCCAAAGGGGTTGCCTTAACCAAAGAGAGAAAGAGAAAGGATAGACGGAGGAGGGCTTTGGGGGAAGAAGGTGGGATGTCCTTACCCCCCAAAGAGAAACCTAACCTAAGTCTTAACCTAAGAAGGAAGGAGAGAGGAGATCTTTATTCAGCAGCTGTCATCATCAAACTGGTCGCTCCGAAGCCAAGCGGGCCTTTTATAGAGGAGGGTTGAGTTGCCAGATACCATTTTTTATTTTAATTGTACAGATATACATTATTAGGGTGAGTTGCTAAACACCACCATTTATTTTAATTCGTTACCAAAGCAAACGTACTTTCTCTTTTAAGAGAAATAAAAGAAAACCGAAATTGACAATAAAAAATTCAATATGTTTATTAATTATTGTAAATAAATAGAATTTGCCTTCTACTGCACAAAAAATAACATAATACGGTACGTACAATCGTCAAAATAATAGTTCAGACGAAATACACACACCCACACACACACACACAGAGACACACAATTGAACAACTTTCTCCTTACCTTATATATATATATATATATATATATATATATATATATGGAAATGAACTCAGAATGGTTCCATGAGTTTTTTATGATACACACAGACTTTCTCTTTTAAGAGAAATAAACACATTAACTGTCTATTTTCTTTTGTCATTCCTCTCTCTCTCTCTCTCTCTCTCTCTCTCTCTCTCTATATATATATATATATTATATATATATATATATATATGGAAAGAATCAATTTCGGTATTTTTAATTTTGACACCTAAGGGATAAATTGGGGAGATAACTTTTTATTCTCAAATGAAAAAAAGAGTTAAGTTTCTTTAGTGATGTATTGATCAAATCAACTTTGTCTATTTTCTCTTGGTTATCCTTTCTACTGCACAAAATCAGAAAAATAAAAAGAATTCATTCCGTTATCATATCACTGGTATGCATATGAAAGTTTTTTGTCTGCTGTGAGGGTTTTTTTCAACTCATATTATATAATTCGACCATGCTGAATTCGAAAATGACATTGGGTTTCCTCAATCAGGTCAGGTTTTTTCTCTATTGGCCATTTATTATAAGTCCAATTTTATCCCCAAATTTATTGATTTTTTTAGCTTAAACACTGTAGATACGAGTAATATTATAAGAACACTCGTGGAAAATGAAAACATTGTGTGAATAAATACTTTTATTCATACAATGAATATGGAAAAAAGTTTATTGAGGAAGGAATGAAGTTTTTTTTGCTTTCCGTCTGTGTTTTTCTTCGGGCACGTCTCGCTTCAAACACCAGCAATAGTCCGCCAGCATATTGATATCCCAGTTTCCCTGGTACCTCTCTTCCATTATTTTGATATCTTGGTGAAATCGTTCACCCTGTTCCTCAATATAATCCCCGCAATTTTCAGGAAAATAGTCCAAGTGGGACCACAAAAAGTGCATTTTTATGGACATGCGCGACCCATGAGCTTTGAAAGCTTCCATCAAGTTTTCGACAACGGACTCGTATTCTGGACTTCTACGCTTGCCAAGAAAATCAGTGACAACTGATTTGAATGCCTGCCAGGCATTCTTCTCAGTTGGAGTCATTGCGTTTTCGAACTGAGTATCCTTGATCAAAGTTCGAATTTGAGGACCATCAAAAACCCCAGCATTTAGTTTAGCATCAGATATATGAGGAAATTTACTCTCGAGATATCGGAATGCTGAACCCTCCTTATTCATTGATTTGATGAAATTTTTCATCAAGCCCAGCTTAATATGAAGTGGTGGGAGCAAAATTTTTGTTGGTGGTACAAGGGCACCGAAACGACATTATGCGACCCAGGTTCAAAATTCTCTCTGGATGCCCATTCACGCTGTGCATAGTGCTTCTCATCGCTCGCTATCCCATTTGCAGAGGAAACATGGGTATTTCGTGTATCCCCCTTGCATTCCCAATACAAATGCCACAATCTGAAAAAAATGAAATATTTAAAGAATTTAGAGAATTTGTTCTATCAGATAAAAATCTATGCATTGGACTGTATCACTTCTGTGGGGAAGTTAAGTGTTCTTATACGCTCTCAAATAACCTTTGGAAAAACAACATAGTCAATAGCAATAGTTTACTTATGATATTAGTATTACCTTCAATCTCCACAGATCCTCCAGTTATGTTGGTCGTATACGAGAGCATCCAGTAAAATTTTCATGTTATCGTAGCTCTCAGTAAGTTGTACGGAATGTGCTACAGGGACTGATGCAACCCTATTCCCATGTTGAGAAGTACTGCTTTCAAACTTCGTTTAGACGAGTCTATAAATAGCCTCCATTCTGATGCGTTATATGGCAGGCCCAAGGATTCGATTAGCCCCTCAACATTGCAGCAGTACACTAAGGAAGAGGTATTTTCGTGCACTGCAAAAACTTGCGGAATTCTTCCTCTCGTTTCCTATACCAGGAGAATGTTGTTCCCGGAGCCAGCAAGTTGTCCTCTCGAAGTCGTGAGCCCAAGATCTCGGCAGCTAATTTGGAAAGTCCTAAATCCCTGGTAAGATCATTAAGTTTGGCCTGGTTGAGAGGCCTCGGCTCATTTGAAGCGGTATTTTGAGGTATATACGACTGGGCTGGTCATTGGCATTGGTCATTGATTCATCATCAGAATCATCGAAGTCCAGGGTTTTGAGGTGGGTCGGGTATTGGAATTCCAGGACCATGGGGTACAGGTCTCATAGCAGAAGGAATGTCAGGGTATACAACAATGTGTTTATTCCTCTTGTTAACTCCTGAAAATAGAAACACAGAAACATGGATATAAAACTTGCATATGAAATAGAAGAAGCATTCAGACAGTGGCGGCTCGTGAGGGAAGGCTGCGGTCTGTAAGATATGAAATAGGTCGATGGAGTCTGTATATTTTCTTTCTTTTTCATTCATATTGTCCCTTCGGGACAATATGAATGAAAAGAAAGAAATATACAATCATTGTATATGTAAATGTAACTTGTATAACAATATGTATGTGTAAATGTATTTTCTATAACAATATGTATATGTAAATGTATGATTACCATTAGGTGAATATTATGCTATATATGGTGAATATTACATTATGGTGAATATTATGTCAAGTTTCATACGAGGATTTCAAAATATTTAAGAAAAATAAATTTATAAGCCCACCTTGGAGGTTTGTCATGCAGAAATAGCAATCTGTCACGTGATCCTTTCCTTCTCTCCAATCATGGAATTCCAAAAGGCAAAGATTTCGCTCTGCCTTTGCTCCATCTTCTCAAATTTTCAATGCACGTCTTGCAGCACATATGAGGGGCGAAATTTTTGTCCTGGTCCCCTAGCTTAATTCCAAAGTATGCTCTATACATTGTCTTCACAAATTTAGTGATTTGGGACTGGTTATTTGGCATGGTAACCGTCCCACATATGTAGCAGAATCTATTGGGATCATTTTTACACGCTCTATTCATTATGAAATATTTTATCTATATGCCTGAAAAGTAAAAAAAGATATTATACAAGTGAAACAAGTGATTATAGATGTTACTGTTCCAATTCAGCTTTGACAAAATCAAGAAAAATTCTATTTTACTTATGAGGCCATAGCCGGATAACCTGAGCTGATTGAGAAAAACGGATTGCAGATTCGAAATCAGCAGGAAAAACTCTATAATCTTAGAATGTACACTGTCTATTTTCTTTTGTCACTCCTTTATATGCAGGGTGTCCCAGTAGGAAATGTCAAGATTGCACCATTTCACTCATTGGGTATTTCTAAGTAGAAAGTATTATATTGATATGGGTCTGATTCCCAACCGTTACCGAGATACAGGCCTCTACATTTGGGCAATTAAAACATAATAAAAAGGCGATCTTAAATACTATTTAATGACACTTGTGGTTTATAAAAAGTACAAACATACAATACACTATTGCACTTATTGCAGAATGGTTTCAAAGTGACCCCCTCCTTCTTCAATGCACGCGGCGAGCCTCCGATCCATCGAGTCTTGCCAAGGAAAACGCGGAAGTTCATTTCTGAGGTTTATGAACGCATCCTCTATACGTGCAACCAACTGCTCCCTAGTTTCGGGCTTACCCCGCTGATAAACGTTATTCTTCAAGAACCCCCAGACAAAAAATCTAGCGGAGATAAGTCAGGCGAACGAGGGGGCCATGCCACAGGTCCTCCACGTCCAATCCACCTTCCCGGAAACCGTAGAGGCCTGTATCTCGGTAACGGTTGGGAATCAGGCACATGTCGATATAATACTTTCTACTTAGAAATACCCAGAGTCAAATGGTGCATTCTTGACATTTCCTCCTGGGACACCCTGTATATATATATATAAAGAATCAATTTCGGATTTCTTAAATTTCAAGCAAATGAATTTTCTCCTTTTAAGATAATCAATTATTAAAACCAATATTAACAATATAAGAAACTAATTATTTAAACGCCGTACTATTTACTTTCTTTCAGTTATTAAATCGAATCCTAATATTAAATCTTGTCGTTTTAAGAGTGAACGGAGCCAGGTAATGTGAAGATCCCGCGAAGGGTCCAGCCCGAGGCCTTTTTAAAACCACAAACTGGCGAGAAGGAATTTGGGTTGAACTTTCTCTCTGAAAGAGACACTTCGCTCTCCAAGCGACTGTTCCTTGTAAATAAAAAAAATGTTTTATATTTTATCAACCCCGTTATTTTTTCAAAAATTGCCGTTGTCAACCATCTCCTCGTTCATATTTGTGCAGAGAATCGTGCAAATTCTGTTCTTCGAGCAGCCAAAATTTCCTTCATGCAATAAAATTGTGAAAATCTATACAATTCTAAGTCTTCTCGCTCTTTCTGACATCTAGTGAAGAACCTCACCATCAACTTTACATGTTCTTCCTCTCCTCCCCTTTTCCAATCTGGCTCAGTTGCCATCTCTTCTCTTCACAAAGCTGAACTATTCGCTCGAACTTTCGCTTCCAACTCAAACCTGAACGAATCCAATGCTATTCCGCCGACATAATTATGTCTGAAACAACCACAATCGCATCATTGTTTTACTGTGTTCAAGAACAAATTCATGCCTAAAGACACCTTAGCCGTGGAAAACTCTCGTCTTTGTCTTTCATCTGATACTCTTCATTCCTGCACGAAGCCCGCTTTCATTCAGCATGTCCTAAAGAAGGGTGTTCACTCTCAACCCTCCAACTATCTTCCATTTGCTATGTTTTCTTGTCTTTGTAATGTTTTTGATTCCATCCTTAATAGGAAAAATCTTAATCACCCCTCTTCTTACAGATCGTCAGTATGGGTTCTACATGGGAAACTCTACTGGCGATCTTTTTTCATATCTCTCTAACTCTTGGTCTTCTTTTTGGGATTTCGGCGAAACCTTTGTTACTGCGATATACATATCAAAAGCTTTTGATAGATTCTGGCACAAATCTTTAATTTCGAAACTACTATCCTTTGGTTTTAACCCTTCTATCTATGCCTTCCTATCTATTTTCCTTTCTGGGCGCTCTATCGATGCGGATGTTGCTGGCTACGGTTTTTCTCCTAAAGCTAATAACACTAATGTTCCTCAGATTCTGTACTGTCACCCACTCTTTAACTTTTATTGATCAATGATCTATTAAGTCACACTCTCTGACCAACCCACAAAGTTTATCAAATTACACACTTTTCAATGGAATAAATGAAACAATTAAACACCCCGAGCCTTTATTATATAAAATATATAATTAGTTTATATAATACGCAACCTTAAATACAAATTCTTTTATCACGTAATGAGTTACACTGTGCATGAATGAGTACGTACAAACTAGATTAATAAAAAACGCTTTTACTAAGAAGTCACGAGACGAAGGTCGTCTGGAGTGAGTTTATAGATTCCAAGTTGATCACGAGAGAAGTTATGTAGTCAACTTCCATGCTGCAAAATCTCGTCGTCCGCTGACTGCTCAGAACAAGAGGTGAGATCGAATCCACATGAGCACAAAATTTTATGTTCGCAAAACTAGCAGCCTGAGCATTGTTCCTGTTCTAAATCAGCTTTTAACCGTTTTGGTAAAATTGAGGAAACTGCTGCCTCTGTTTCCTGATCAGAAATTCTCCGCCTTTTTCTGGTATGGTGCAAGGAGTCGTTGCAACCATATTCACTGTCCGAGCCTACTTCACTGTCGCTGTCTTCTAATCTAGATTTACACTCTTCACTAATGCATTCAATGGCTGAATAATCATCTTGATTGGTATTATTGTCACCACAATCGAGAGGCCTCACTGGGGTAACGGATACTTCAGGTAATGGTGTGGGTGCACGAGGTGGGTCGGGGGCAAACTCCTCAAGTTGCCCTTGTGGCGGGGAAAAATATGGTGTGGTGGTAATTATGGTCTTCTAAGTAAACAAAACGGGCTTTATGTAACACAGAGGCAACTAATAAGGAATTATGCAAAGATGCACCAGCTCTTCCTGAACGTCTGGATGCAATTTTACCGAGCGATATATTTATCAACTTGTGTGCTTCAAACCCGTTTGGAACGTCAGATATCATGTTCACCAGTTAGCAATTGTCAAGGCACAGAGAGATAACTAACACGACTCATCCTCTATTTCCAATCTTGTAATGAATTAAAGTGAAAGTTTCGCCTGCCTTTATACAATGTCGTTGTGACGTCATTACTAAGCTCCTTCAAGTCAATCAGATCCTTAGTTTGTTTGAATCTGTTTCCAATAAAATTGACAAATACGTCAATATAATATCTAAATATAAATATATTTACCAAAATACTAAAACTGATTTCTTCTATTAGTATTATATATATATATATATATATATATATATCAATCTGGAGAAGTTGCAATAATGTTACACATCGACTTCAGTGTTACAAAATCGTTTCGTTCAAATGTCTAACTATAAAAGTAGGGTTTGTAAAGAGTAGACCTACTCTCTCCTTCACCATCTCAATACCCCTGTAAAGAAACTTAACTCTTTTCATTTGAGAATAAAGTTATCACAGTAAGACTTCATTTCTACGTCCTATCCTTTTAAGATAACATTAATAAGTTGGACTGAAAACTATAAGAGCCACAGAGTGTAGAGTTTTCAGATAACAGAGTTCGAAAGAGGAAGAACTATCAAACCTCAAATAAGTAATTGATTTTAATACATAACAAAAAGCATGTTTAAAGTTAACTAAACATTATGTAAGCTTAAGTTTTAAACAGCCTCAATATCAGTTTTGAAGAAAACTTACGCCTATGTTTAACTATGAACAGAGAAGTGCGTAAAACCTTGAAATCGTAGTATCAAAATTAATACGACTTTTTTTGCAAGTTTAACCCTTAAACTCTACCCGGGGTACTATTGTGCCACAGTACCCCCGGAATTCCTGGCATAACTTTTAAATGGGCTATCTCGCTCTTATTCTTTCTGTAAGATATGAATAAATGCATTCATTTGAATTATCTGTCCTAAGCTCCGTCCCCTGTATGATCGGTCACGTGACTCCTGCTACTACCTGGGGATATCTCTCCCCTGCGTGCTCAGTTGAGCGGTGCAAGCCGTGGATTTCAGATGTGTATTCTCTCGCGTAGAAGAAAAATAGTGATGGCTACCTTTAATATTGCGTAAGCGAGTTTTATGAAGTGATATTCGGTAAAGTGTGAAGATGTGATGGATACTAAAAGACTCCTATTCTACCATCCTTTGATGTTTTTAAGGCTACATTGAACCATGCGAAGGAAAGATATTTTAGTAATACGTGTGGAATGTACTGCATTTCATTTCTCATGCATATGTCACGTGGTACAAGTGATGTATTGAATTATGTTGTAGGACTAAACTTTATAAAAGCTTACATATACCGTGAAGTAGAAGAAACAACACGTGCAGAAGTGAAGCAGCGATTATGGTTAGTGAGTCTTATTGATGAGTGGTGCGACAAGCTAAATTATAATATATTGCTTCATACCGTACCCTGCGAGTGAGAATGTAAATCTTGTCTCTCAAATAGTGCTCCGGAGTGTGAAGATGTTTAGTTTGTGGAAATGGTGAGTGGTAAAACATTAAAACCGTTATAAAATGTGTTTTGTTCGTGAAAATTACCATGAGGAAAAATGCCTGGTGCGTACTCGGGGGAGTGATAAAACATTAAAAGCGAAATTAATTCTTGTATCGGAAAAAACACCTGCCCAATATAATGGGATACAACGATTCATGTTGGATCAGCGCCGTACACGTTTCATTAGATTATGGTGTGACTCGCTCCTCCTGTCGAACCGTCGCGTTGCATGTGCCTCATAGTTATCTCAGAGCTTGAGCCGAGTGGACGTGGGAATACGATGGAAATCCCTTTGAGAAGCACTCTCAATGCCTTGTACGATGTGTCCGTGACGAAGTCGTTTCGCGTGTTCAGGCGTGAAACCGGCACCATTGATTATGTACTGGAAACGACTTGCAGACAGGCATGCGAATGTAACGTTGTTTATTTAAGTGTCGAGGAGATGAATAGAGTCTTCGTGATAGTTCAGAAGTGGGCAGAGGGCCGTTATAAAATACCTGCTGGGGTAGGTACAAGAAGAGAGCAGATTAATGATGCCTCCACATATACCATTGTTTACACATTGAGTATAAATAATGAACAACCGTGCATTGATGTACGAGAGATGGGGAAATAGGGAGCTGATGACTTTCTTGTCCCTACGCAGAACCGTTTCATCCTCCACAGAATGTTTGAAATCGACAGATTCCGCAAGCTGAAGCCTATATTAGACGCGCGTGTTAGGGTTATGCTTTATTTTGATACGGTTCTTGAATACGCATACACCGCTCTGTTCGATGGGTTTACCGAGTGTAGGGCTGAACAAGGTGAGAATGGTCTAGAGGTGGAGAATTATTTAATAAGTTTAGACTCTTCGAAATATCCTGAACTTTGGTACAAAACACTTGATCGGTACAGGGCTGAGCTCACCTACACCGTTCACCCTGAAGAACTACTTCTTTATATAATGATCAGCTGTTGTAACGAATTAACTTATTTCGACTATAGTTACGCCTTGTGAAGAAGAGTTCACGATTGAAAAGTTCGGGTCGGTAGAAATAAACCCTCGAATGGAAAGGCGTGTTTATAAACTTGTGTTTAATAATGTGGCTAACGGTGACCTCTTTGTGCGTGTTTTTTATTGTGCTCGATAACTTGCCAACCGGATGTAAAGTGGGCACAAAAATAGTACTGAACGATATCAAGGGAATTTATATAGAGTACAGATTTCCCTATACCTTGATCGGAGAAATATTATTAAACCGCGTATACTGCATAACGCAGAGCAACTACGATGTAACTGTAGACTCACCTCCAAGTTTCATGACCCGTTGTTGCACCTGCCGGACACAATGCAGACGGTGTACACTGTGTACAGGAGATAAGTGTACGCATGGCGTGAATGAACTCTGAAGCTGTTCTTTTTTTTATTATACTTTTGCATCTTTCACAACAATTTTGGAAAGAATTTCTGTATTAGTTGTCGGACACAATGTGGAAGGTGTACACGAGGGAGATACAAGGACAAGAAGTACCTCAATAAGTATTGCAATCCGTACCGAGGATGAATCAGTGGTTATGGTTCCATGGAAAAAATTCTTACATCGCAAGGTTCGGCCTATCCATTTTCTTGAACTGATCCACAGAGCAGATGTTCACATCTTCTGAAAGCCGCATGTTCCACGCGCCACAGATCTTATGGAAAATGTAGGTCCTGTATATGAGCTTGAATTATCTCGATGAAATTATGTGAAAGAGCTAGCAATCATTCCCTGACGAGATGTATTTCTGAACACACAAAAAGCCTTTGAATAATTTTTTCATTTTATACAATATGTTTTTTGTAGAAAAATTTCTTTAACGGTTACAGCAAAAAAGGTAGAAAATTGGATGGTAGTTAAATGGGCACCCTGGTTGTCCTGCTAGAATAAACCCTCGAATGAAAAGTAAATGTTTATAAATTTGTATTTGGTGTTGTAGCTAGCGAAAGCATCGTTGTGTGTTTTTAAGCATGATTGTATGTGCGGAGGAAGCCGCGGATCAATTTGAAAATTTCACTCTCACCATCCTAGTGGTCAAGAATATTTTAGTTGACCTTTGTCGAAATGAACAATTCGGCGAGGAGTTAGTTATTATTATTGTTACTGCATAGAAAAATCTACATTGTCTTTGTGCATATCACATTTTGCAGCCACACTATTCCCGGATCAATAATCACTAATGTAATCGAGAGGATTTTATAATAAAGAAATTACAAATATATCCATTCCTTTATTTATTTAAAAAAAAAAAAGAATAAACAAAACTGTGTGTGTATATATATATATATATATATATATATATATATATATATAATCTGTACACGATAGGTGTACGCCTGGTGTGAATGAATTCTGCATTTTAAATGTGTCTAGAGTTTCATTGGTACGTTTTATTTCCCACTAACTGTGTACACGAGATAAGTGCACGTATGGTGTGAATGAACTCTGAAGCTGTTCTTTTTTCATTACATACAAGGACAAGAACTACCACAATAAGTAATGCATCCCGTGCAATTTCTGCCCACCCGTGCTGCAGTTTAGTTCGGTTTCCACGTTAAACTGTAGGTCTAAGGCGGAGTGAAAAGCTTAACCATTGTTAGAATGAACAATACAGCGAGGAGTTAGTTATTATTACTACATAGAAAAATCTACATTGTCTTTGTGCTTATCACATTTTGCAGCCACACTATTCCCGGATCAATAATCACTAATGTAATCGAGACGATTTTATAATAAAGAAATTATAAATATATCCATTCCTTTATTTATATTAAAAAAAAAGAAAAGAATAAACAAAACTCTGTATATATATATATATATATATATATATATATATATATATAATCTGTACACGAGATAGGTGTACGCCTGGTGTGAATGAATTCTGCATTTTAAATGTGTCTAGAGTTCCATTGGTACGTTTTATTTCCCACTAACTGTGTACACGAGATAAGTGCACGTATGGTGTGAATGAACTCTGAAGCTGTTCTTTTTTCATTACAGACAAGGACAAGAACTACCACAATAAGTAATGCATCCCGTGCAATTTCTGCCCGCCCGTGCTGCAGTTTAGTTCGGTTTCCACGTTAAACTCTGGGTCTAAGGCGGAGTGAAAAGCTTGACCATTGCAATTCGGTGAAAACGAGTTAGCTATCACTATTACTATTGTAATTTGTACCACCCTATATATATATATATATTGTTTGTGTGTGTGTGTAAATATTTCCATTCCTTTATTTATATTTTAAAAAAAGAAAAGAATAAACAAAACTTTGTGTGTGTGGTGTGTGTGTGTGTGTGTGTTAATTTTGAAAAATGTATAATAATAATAATAATAATAATATATCTTTCCAATTCAATAACAGAGATGTTATCTATGAATATGACACCATACAAATTAGGTGTAAATAAAAATAACGGACTTGATAAAATATAAAACATTTTTTTTTATTTACAAGGAACAGTCGCTTGGAGAGCGAAGTGTGTCTTTCAGAGAGAAAGTTCAACCCAAATTCCTTCTCGCCAGTTTGTGGTTTTAAAAAGGCCTCGGGCTGGACCCTTCGCAGGATCTTCACATTACCTGGCTCCGTTCACTCTTAAAACGACAAGAGTTAATATTGGGATTCGATTTAATATCTGAAAGAAAGAAAGTAAATAGTACGGCGTTTAAATAATTAGTTTCTTATATTGTTAATATTGGTTTTAATAATTGACTCACTTCAAAGGAGAAAATTCATTTGCTTGAAATTTAAAAAATCTGAAACTGGTTCTTTCTATATATATATAATATATATATATATATATACAGGGTGGGCGGAAAGTAGCTCCCTATTTTGGATTGGTAAAAAAATACGTATATTATCCATTTATTTCAGAAGAAATAATATGAAAAGGTAGGCATACATGGTAGGTTTTCTCTGAAATTCAATGTGGGCTCCAACTCTTTCCACCAGCTTCTGGAGCCGCCCAGGAATGGCGTCCACTGACTTTAGCAGGAACTCCGGCGGGATGGAGGACATGACTTCCCGAATTCGGTCCTCCAGTTCTTCCAATGTCCTCGGTTTGGTGCGGTAGACTTCTTCCTTTACCCACCCCCAAAGAAAGAAGTCGCACGGTGTCAAGTCGGGGCTCCTGGCTGGCCATTGATGTGGACCACGACGACCCATCCACGCCCAGGGAAGTGGGCATCCAGCCACTCACGGACAACAAGAGCGAAGTGCGGAGGGGCGCCATCTTGCATAAATATCAGTTCGTCGATGTTCTCCCATGTGCTGACAACCGGCCAGACCTCGTTTCGCAACATAGCAAGGTACCGCTCAGCATTCATGGTGTTGCGCAGAAGGAACGGGCCCACAACCTGATCTGAGGTCATACCACACCACACGTTACACTGAACCGATTCTGCCGTTTTTCAGCGGTAACCGTGCGACTTCTTTCTTTGGGGTGGGTAAAGGAAGAAGTCTACCGCACCAAACCGAGGACATTGGAAGAACTGGAGGACCGAATTCGGGAAGTCATGTCCTCTATCCCGCCGGAGTTCCTGCTAAAGTCAGTGGACGCCATTCCTGGGCGGCTCCAGAAGCTGGTGGAAAGAGTTGGAGCCCACATTGAATTTTAGAGAAAACCTACCATGTATGCCTACCTTTTCATATTATTTCTTCTGAAATAAATGGATAATATACGTATTTTTTTACCAATCCAAAATAGGGAGCTACTTTCCGCCCACCCTGTATATATATATATATATATAGAGAGAGAGAGAGAGAGAGAGAGAGAGAGAGAGAGGAATGACAAAAGAAAATAGACATTGTACATTCTAAGGTTTTAGTGAAAGAAAAATGAATATTACTCTTAGAGAATATGATAACGGAATGAATTCTTTTTATTTTTCTGATTTTGTGCAGTAGAAAGGATAGCCAAAAGAAAATAGACACAGTTGATGTGATCAATACATCACCAAAGAAATTTAACTCTTTCATTTGAGAATAAAATGTTATCTCCCCAATTTATCCCTTTGGTGTCAAAATTAAAATACCGAAATTGATTCTTTATATATAAATATATATATATATATATATATATATAGAGAGAGAGAGAGAAGAAGAGAGAGAGAGGAGAGAGAGAGAGAGAGAGAGGAATGACAAAAGAAAATAGACACAGTTAATCTGTTTATTTCTATTAAAAGAGAGAGTCCGTTTATATTTATATATATATATATATATATTTTATATATATAAGGTAAGGAGAAAATTGTTCAATTGTGTGTCTGTGTGTGTGTGTGTGTGGGTGGGTGTATTTTGTCTGAACTATTATTTTGACGATTGTACGTTCCGTATTATATTATTTTTTGTGCAGTAGAAGGCAAATTCTATTTATTTACAATAATTAATAAACATATTGAATTTTTATTGTCAATTTCGGTTTTCGTTTATTTCTCTTAAAAGAGAAAGTACGTTTGCTTTGGTAACGAATTAAAATAAATGGTGGTGTTTAGCAACTCACCCTAATAATGTATACCTGTACAATTAAAATAAAAAATGGTATCTGGCAACTCAACCCTCCTCTATATAAGGCCTGCTTGGCTTCGGAGAGGCCAGTTTGATGAAGACAGCTGCTGAATAAAGATCTCTTCTCTCCTTCCTTCTTAGGTTAAGACTTAGGTTAGGTTTCTCTTTAAGGGTAAGGACATCCCACATTCTCCCCCTAAAGCCCTCCTCCGTCTATCCTTTCTCTTTCTCTCTTTGGTTAAGGCAACCCCTTTGGGGGTAGGTCATCCTCCCTTCTCCCCCCGAATATCCCTCCCCTCTCCCCCCTTAAGGGCATACCCCCTCCCCCTTCAGTGCATACCCCTTCCCCTTAATTGCATAACCCCCTTCATTGCATACCCCCACCCCTTCATTGTATACCCCTTCCCCCCTTTGCAACACCCCCCACCCACCACTTTGCAACATTGATCATTACCCCTTGCAACATTGCAACATTCTTGCACTCTAAACTTTTTCGCCCATACTACTTACGTCTCTGGAGTCTCTGTAGAGCAGTGGTTCTTAACCTTTTTACTACCATGCCCCCTCTAGGAATTGGTCCTTCCCTCCACGCCCCCCTTCAATCAAAATAACATTCTCAATAACTTCTCAATATTAGCCCATGCTCTCGTTAAGAGAATAACAAATACAATTAGAGAAATTCCTGTTTCTAGGGGGGCGCGCCCCCCCGGTTAAGAACCACTGCTGTAGAGTAACAACATATGTCTCTGAATTGATTGTTTGTCCTTTCTTCGTAATGTCCACCAGAATCACCCCTTTCATGTCCCAGAAGATGGTTGCCACAACCTTTCCTGCAGAGGGAGCCATTTTGAACTTTTTCTTGCGTGAGGAGTCTGCGTGATGCCACTCCATGGATTGGCGTTTTGTTTCAGGTTCAAAGTGGTGTACCCAAGTCTCATCCCCAATCAGAATTCGTGAAAGGAAGTCATCCCCTTCTATCTCGTATCGAACTAACGACTCAGAAGAAATTTCTTTTCTTTGGGCTTTGTGATTTTGAGTCAGTTGGCGAGGAACAAACCGTGAACACACTTTTGAGTATCCCAGTTGCTGAATTATCGTATTCATACTTCCTTCACTAATTCCTAGCTCCAATGATAGCTTCATGTATGTGACGCGCCGATTTGATCGAATGAAGCTGTTAGTACGTTGCACAGTGTGAGATGTCACAGCCGATGCCGGGGACCGCTGCGCGGCTCATCGTCGAGGCTGGCTCTCCCTCTCTCCGATGATCTCACATTTAGACCAGCGTCCAACTGTGCTTCGATCAGCAACACCATCTCCGTAAACGTTTTGCAGACGTTTGTGAATATTTCCAACTGTGTCCTTCTCTGTGGTTAATAACTCAATAACAGGTCTCTGTTTACGACGCACATGACTGTCAGACGCCATTTTAGAAACTGCGTTAACCATCGGTTATATACAAGGGAGTTTAACAGCGGTTTTATACAAGGAGGGGAGGTTCAAACTGGAAAAATCCGGTTATGTGAAGCGTAGAAAGTTCAAACTTACGGCCCAAAAGACATTTCAGCCACATGGCCTATTATTTAGCTAAGAAAAAAGGGTGGGGCAAAATATATTGAGTGCCCCTAGTGTATATATATTAGTGGTGGACCGGATATCCACATCCGCACTTCTGACTGCGGATGTTATGCGGATATTACCTTTAATAAATTATGCAATTTACAATTAACTTAGCTTATAAAGTAGCTTATATGGCCCAGTCATGCACATTTCATGTAAAGTATTAATTACACTGTACAACAAATTTTCGATTCAGAAAAAAAACGGGAATAACATTCGGTCATTCTTAATATTTCGAGTGTGCTGATTCCAAATCTGAATATAGTTTTTTTCTATCACGTCACGTTTTTTTGTAATGACTGTTTAAAATCATCATACCAAAAAATAAGAATATATTGATAAACAGATAGGCTTTATCATATGGAACAGTTTAATTATTGCTATACTTCAACATATATGCACAAAATTAACATAAAACTCTCGTATTATACTGTTTTCAACTCATTATTTGTATTTATGCTGGCGTTTGTGTAATGTTTCTGGTTGGTCACGCTTTAAATTCCAGCAGAAATCGGCCAGCATAGCAGGACTCTACTTCCCTTTGTATCGGCTCTCGATTGAGGCTATATCCTGGTGGAATCTCTCCCCGTGTTCGTTGCTAACAGCAGATTCATTTTCCGGAAAGAATGAGAGATGTGAATGCAAAAAATGAATTTTCAATGACATCTTACATCCGAGACGTTGGTAAGAGTTGATAAGTTGATCCACAAGTGCAGCATAGTTGTCGTATTTAGTCTTTCCTAGTAGACCGCTGCACACGTTTTTGAATGGACGCCAGCCTGCCAACTCAACTTCATCCATCACCGCTTCAAAGTGTTCGTCTAGCATGAGTTGGCATCACTTATTTTTGGGAATTTTTCCTTTAGATATTTGAAGGCAGGCTTATCCTGTTTCAACGCCTTTGCAGATCTAGGTGAGGAATTGTCTCGCGGCGGCCATACTGAGCGTGTGTAGTGTTCAGACCTTGCTCGGCTATCCCACTTGCATAAGAAACACATGTATTTCGTATAGCCAGTTTGCAATCAATTGAGAATAGCCACAACCTTCAAATCTGCGCAAATAAGCCATTCATGTTCATTGTATTTTATACAGTCCAGAATAAAAGCAACATTGCCATACGTTTCTCTCAAGACGACTGAATGAGCGATCGGAACAGAAGGCATTGTGTTCCCATTGTGTAGCAGTACACTCTTAACACTGTACAGAGATGCATCAATGAACAATCTCCAGTGATTCGTTTCATAGCACAAACCCAGAGCATCGAACAGACCACGTATATTAAGGTAGGTTGATTTTCCGCATTTTTTTAGCAATCGACTTTGGACTAGTCGACATAGTCAGGGCTTAATATGATAATAACACAAAAATTTCAGATCCCTAGCTTTAACCGTTTTTTGAGGAAACCGTTTCAAAAATCGTCAAAAAATCGTACCGAAAAATATCGCATTTTCGCAATTTTCGCAGAAAAAACATGCTATTTTCATAAAAAAAATCCTGAAAAAAGTTACAATTTTATTGAAAAAAGTTAAAAAAAAACACGTACAGAGTCAAATAGACACATTTAGATCCCAAGATCATCATAATTTTCACTGTAAGAGCCCTTAGAAGCAAAGGAAGGCCTCATCTGGCGGCTTCGGGCTTTGGCCAGAATGTGTTTGTGCCTTGATTCGAGTCCACAAACAGTATGGGAAGCTTCAGATGTCAGCTTCACGGCCCTTTCAACACTCTGAGAATGTGAAGGCAGATCAGGCAGCTCCAGCTTGGTACCATTCAGCAATGCTTCTTGAAGCTCCTGGTCAGAAAAGTCTTCTGTGAGAGCAGGTTCACAGATGCCACTTTGAGAAAGGTTGATTAGTTCCGACCAGTGGGTAGCTTCAATGTTGATGGCTGCGATCTTCTTCAGCCTCTTCTTGGCTGGCTTCCCACTTCTGAAAGAATAATAATTAATTTATTTTTTATTCCAGTTTAAGATTTAATCCCTATTAGTCTCAGAATTGCTGATTTAAATTAAACAAATTAAAAAAAAAAAAAAAACCGAGTTCTATAAATCCCCATAATCGAATTTTTTTTCAGAAAGAAGGTAAGATTATTTCCATTATCAGAGAAGAAGGGGGAAATTGGGATAAGAAAATGTGAAAAAAAATTCGATTATGGGGATTTATAGAAGTCGGGCCTTTTTTAAATAAATCCCCATAATCAAATTTTTTTATCACATTTTTTAAATTAATAAATGCTTACCTGATGGACAGAATTTTCTTGAGAGCAGCTTCTCTCACTTCCAAGTCATCAGACTTCATCATGGAGTACAGCACATTCTCGGGCAGGAAGGCAAAAGCATTGTACTTCAGGTTCTTGAAAGCAACACCCTGGATTTCTTCAGACTGCTGCTTGATCCTCTGGATCATGCTGAAGATGTACAGCTGCTGATTGTGGAACTTGCTGTCCCTTTTGATCTCAAACCAACTGACTGCATACACTTCCACAATGAACTTGATGGCCTGGTAAAGCTTATCCTGTAGTTCTGGAGGGTAAGCACCTCTGGTCCACAGACACATCAATCTAATTGACAAGTGCAGATTATGTGCTGTGTTTGACAATTTTCTTTCTTGCACTTCACAGCATTGTCATCACAGGGACGAACAGGTAGCTTACAGGTGCAAGCAGAAATGTCAAAAAGTTTATCCAGCTTTTCCTCCATATTCTGCTCCTGGACTGTAGAAAGAGATTTCCTGTTTATCTCTTTTGCTTTCTTGAAGCACACTTTATCCACCAATTTCACTACATAATATTCCTCATACAGGGGCAGCCGCGGGTTCACTGCCTGCCAGATCTTAATCACATCCTTTGCTATCATTTTAGCAATATCATAGGCTTTCAAGTCCGGGTGGCTGTTTTGGAGGAAATAACTGTACTGAATAACTTGGCGGAGGGTAGGAGACTCTGTTTTATCGAAAGGGGAAGGCTGGCCACTGAATTTTTTGGCACTATCACTTCGAGTTAACACTGCAGACTTCCGTTTTTTGCCCATTTTTATGAAATATCTGAAAATAAACACAATTAAATGAACGCATCATAAAATAACTTAATTTAATACACATTTTATAGGTAAATATCATTAAAAAATACAAAATAATACACTAATAAACATCTATAATGCATTTACAATAAGTTTCAAGCATCTTTTTGTTAAAAAAGCCGAATTTTAATTGATTATTTTGATGAAATAAGGTCTGATATTTTGTTTGTTTACATTGCGCGAATGCCGCGCGCGCGATTTTACGCATAAAATTCGGCAATTTTACAACTTAAAAATAATTAACAATCCTCAAAAAATACAATCATTTTCACAAATATGAGTTGGTGCAACGTTTTTTATACATTAATACCTTTCTATCTAGACTAGTCCAAGATCACAGTTCCAAAATCAACCTACCCTAATGTATATCAATGTAATAACAAAGATTGTTCTTCATTGTGAAATATTCCTGCAAATCCAAGGAGCGCTTTCGGAATGCTGTAATTCGTACGTCTTCCGCCAGCAGACTCCATTCTTGTAGACGTGAGGCCAGCAGTTCACTTTGTTGCTTGGTAAGTATTAAATCACGGATCAAATCATTGAGTTCAGGCTGCGTGATGAGATGTTGTTCTTTCTTGGACTCGACTTAAGCTTCATAGCATTAGCCGTCTGATTTCGATTTGTCAGAGTCTGTGTTATCGGTCGGCATTTCAGCTGGAGGACGAGGGATGAGTATATCTTTACAATGTTCCACAGGACCCATAACAGAACGAAGATTTGGGTAGACTATAGCCTTTTTCCCTTTTCTGTTGCAACCTTTAATGTGAGACAATAAACATTGTTGAATACTTAAGACAGCATAATTGTGTAATACATTATGCAGAGCAGGATATGCTAAAATGTGCTAAAAACACCAAATTTGACGTATATTCAGAAAATAAAAGATTCAAACCTGTGATGTTCGTTAAGCAGAAATAGCAATCAGTTGAATGGTCTAGCGGCTCTCTCCATACCATTGGGACACCGAACCCCAGACCAGGACTGGTGCCTTTGAACCATGCAGATAACGAGCTTGTAAGGGGTTCCAAAAAACTTTGCCTCCCCATTTGCAGCTTACATGTTTACTTATATCGAAATAGTTTTTAGTGATTATAAAAATGTATAAAATTCTTTATTTATTGCAGGTATTAAAATTACTCTAGCTGATAAAGTGATAATATAATGGCTTCTCAATTAATTGGTGATTCGGAGAGGCAACGTGTGATAGATCGCATACGAGCAATAACATTTCAGGAAGCTCGTGATGCTGGAGCCACCTTTATAACACGTTCATGGGTTGCCAAAAAGTTGCGAAGAAGTGAGGACTTCGTCGAAAGAAATTGGAATAAAACTTTGGATGAATGTGAAATGGATACAACCAAATCTGGGCTCCCAAATTCGCCACTCTCTCAGGAAACAAAGGACATCATTGAAAGCGGTACGCGTAAGCGGAAAAACAGCTGTGCTAAACTTTCTAGAGAGATCGAAGTGTTGAGAGGAAAGATCGTTAGTGGTGAGATCATTCGACTGTACCGTCATAGGCAAGGTTTAAAGCCTTGGCATGAACTTCCAAAGCCAAGAAAAACTCAACTTAACATCGATGACAGAATGTGGTTTGCCCATTATCTTGAAGATTGGGATGTGGATGATTTCATGCATTTAGCTGTCTCTGATGAATTTTTTGTTTACGTAACACGTCGGCCTAACTACCAAAATGATCGAGTGTGGGCCACAACACCAGATGAAATCGATGACAATGAACATTATCGCGAATTATTAAAAAATCCAGACTGTGTTGGTGTGTTTGTTTTGTTCACTGCAAAGAAGCTCATGTGGGTGCTGAAGCCAAATGGTCAGAGTTGGGATGGACAGTATTTTCGTGATATTATTCTATCCCAGCATGTCATTCCTTTTCTAAGAAACCCAAACAATGTTATGGATGTCGATCAGGTCATATATATATAATAATAATTAATGAAATGTCAATTAGATTCGCACAAAAGAAGTAATTATTCTTGAAGCAGAGATAATAATCATTAATTTGCATGTGATATAAAATATCTCGAGAGATATTTGCTTAAAGATGCGAGATTACAGATGCTCCCAATATATATTCTTAAATTAAAGGTTCTATAGTTATTTTGGTGAAAAGAAAAGTCCCCTTTAATTGGTTATCGAAAAGGATGTAGAAAGTGGAGCTGGAAGATATAAACTATGACTGAAAGGAAATCCAATAGCGAATTTTAATTTTTAATAAAGTAGAAAGTATCTCATTTTTCAGAACTAATGACTGAAGCGGACAAAACCACCAATGAAAATAAAATGTAATTTAAAGATGATGTTGGTTAAGATCTTTCGGCTTGAGAATGCGTTGTTATTGTTAATGAATATTATTTCAGGTCTGTTATCGAATTATATATTTTGCTTAATTGATGTATCATTTGATGTAAAAGAATGTTGTTTATAGTTGGAGAATTTTCCGGGTTAGAAAACCTTTTGTAAAAAATATATTTTTTTCGGATCATCTGAAGATCAGGGCCCCCAGCCTTCTTTAGTTAGCTTTATAAGGCTAACTAACGAAAATATCACGACCTAACCTAACTAGTCGTCAAGGGCGTTCAGTTGACCTAACGATTGGTTGGGATAGGTCGTGATATTTTCGTTAGTTAGCTTTATAAGGCTAACTAAACAAGGCTGGGGGGGCCTGATCTTCAGGTGATCCCTTTTTTCTTTTAGTTTATACAAATTCAGACAAACTTAAATTTGGATTCGTTGTCTGCGCTAATGTTTAAAACTTTAACCTTTTGCTTCTCTGCTTTCATTCCTAAATTGTGAAGTGAACTGCAAAGCCTATATATATATACTGTATATATATATATATATATATATAATATATTATATGTGTGTGTGTGTGTGTGTGTGTGTGTGTGTGTGTGTGCAGGGTGTTACAGGGCGACTCTAGAAATATGGAAAAGAAACACTTCATATTAGTTACGGAATTACTATGAAAACTTCAAATACCAAATACTAAATACAAACTACAAATTCCGCCAATTTATAGTTTGTATTTGGTATTTGGTTTTTGAAGTTTGTCATAGTAATTCCAGATTTCTAGGGTCGATCTGAAATACCCTGTGGTGTGTATATATATATATATATTATATATATATATATATATATATATATATATATATATATTGCGTTCGAAAAGTCTCTCCGCAGTGCTATGTTAAACGCATAGGAAATTGAAAAAACTACAATGTTTTCATTCAACAATGATTTAGTGATTTTAGGACTTTCACTTCTAACTGCATCTGCCACCGAACCGGTTTTCCGAAATTTATGGATTAAATCGCGTACAGTATCACGATGTGGAACAACGGAATCCAGAAACTTCTCACGAAATTTTTGTTTCACAGCATCTGTATACTTATCGCCTGCTCGAAACACATACTCAGCTAAAAATATTCGTTCCTCTGTTGTTAACATATTCACAGACAAGGATGCCCACACATTTTTTTACCAAGCTATCGACACACACTATTGCCACGATCCCAACTCTGTCACAGTAATGACACGATCGAGTTTAAACCGGCTGAAACCGGCTTAGTGCGCATATACTGGCTGTAGCACGTTGACTGCGGAGAGACTTTTCGAACGCACTGTATATATATATATATATGTATATGTATATATAATATATATATATATATATATATATATATATATATATATATATATATATTAGGCCTGGTCGAAAATGGGAAACTTTTTATTTCTTAAAAAGTACACTACGTGAGAAGTTTCATTTTATCCTTTTAAAATATTAAAATATCAAGCATGTGCTACCCCTGCTACCCCTAGCACATACCCTCCCCCCCATTTTTTACCTTCATATTTGCATATATTTAAATGGGGAAAAATGTTATCTCTTAAAAAGTACACTATGTAAGAAGGTTTTTTTTTTATCATCTTAACAAAATATTAAAATATCAAGCATGTGCTATCCTACCACCCCTATCACATGCCCCTCCTCCCTTTTTTACCTTCATATTTGCATATGTTTAATGTTGTTATATGTTACATGATAAGTTGTTTGTTTAATGCTTGATATTTTTATGTTTCAGATAAACAGAAATAAATTTTCAGATAAATAGAAGTAATTTGCATTTGCTTTAATTATAATTTGAATTATCATAAATTATAAATTACATATAATTTGATTTTACTTCTGAATATAAAGTATGACTACCAGAAGCAAGTCCTCAAATGCAGCCTTTGGATATCCTATGGAATTCCCAGCAGCCATGACTCCTTCAAAAGCAGATGTTGTGAGACACTACCTTTTTGTGCGCCGTCGTGAAGAAGCTAAATCAAAAGGATCAGAAACTGCTAATGATTGTTACAGGTTTGTTGTAAAAGATATTGAAGACATTTGGATGAAATTTTCTTTTCCTACGATTAACACCAAAGGTATCTATTTAAAAGTCAGTCGACTAATAGAAGAATCCTCAAAATTGAACAAGGTGCCGTTACATCGAAGAAATGAAAGTTTTGCCTTAAAAGTAGCTCAGTATGATGAAATGTTTGATATATCTTCTTGTGAATGCTATGATAAGGGAATTGATAGGAAATCTTGCAGGTGTAATTATAAAATACCAATGGCAGAATGGGAGTCTTTTGTGGGCAAAAACAAAGAAAAAATCAGTTAGGACCAATTGATCGCATAGCTAGTTCAACAAAGAAGAGATCTTTAGCAAGAGCCCAAGAAGCAAAAACCCGTCAACTAAAAGCACAAGAAGAAATGACTGAAGCCACCAATGTTTTACCATCGGAATTTATAGAAAATACCGAAGAAGACATGGATGTAGATTCAGAGAGTCAGGATGTAGATTATGAGGCCGATTTAAAATTGACTAAAAATATTCAGAACAGGCACTCCTATAAAAACCTAGCATTAGCAGCAGATCGTTATCGTGTAAGTTGGAGAGCTGCAGCTGCAACAGTCAATGCAGCTTTAAAAGTTATGGGAATCCTTAACCACACCAACATGCTTGACAGAAAGAAATTAGAGAGAGAAAGAAATCGCATGGGTGAAACAAATACATTTAGTTCTAAATCCGAATCCGTCTGAATCCAGGGTGGTTTTTGGATAAAATCTCATCCTAATGCAACTGATGGTGCATATACTTTTGGCATTTAATGTGCTTGCTTCGAAATTTAGATAAACAACATAGATCAATCATAGAACCAGTATTAAAGAATAACGCCTACTTTGCCCACCCACAAAATATACTCATATCAATGGTAACTGACAAGAGACTAGAAATTAGGGAGCAAACTGTTCAGAAAATCATCATTTCAAGAACAGGATTCTCAGGTACCAGAAACTTTGAGTTGCCTCGAACCCTCAATTTCCAATCTACTGACTACACCGAGATGATCGATTGGCAAAAAGAGATCATTACTCCTCCACCACTGCTAAACAATTTTAGCGACGATGAGCTACTACAGGCTCGATGTAAGCCACTGGAGATAGCTTCTTTTCCATACCATAGTCAAAGTGTGGAAAGGGCAGTAAACCTAGTAACAAAGGCATGTCAGGAAAGAATAGGATATGACAACCGTCAAAAGTTTATCTTAAACTCATTAGAATCAAGGCGAAAACTGCCCAAGTTTGAATAGAAGGCCCAATGGAATGAGTAAGAAACATATGAAATAAAATTTCCTAATGATATTGAAAATTTCTTCCCTTTTGATGTGATAAGGAACAATGAAAGAGTGAATTGAATTTTAGCACATTTATTATGCCTCTAATTTTTTCTTCTGAGTATATTGTTGTACTTAATTAATTTTCCTAATTAAACCCGAATGTAGAGTAAGTCTCGTATAAATGGAATATTCTTCAGTATAGGTAAAAAAGTGAAAAATTGGGCCAGGGGTAGGAGGTTTTAAACAGCAAAAATAATTTATGAGGGGGTTCCTGTGTTCCAATTCAAACCCCTCACAATATGTACCTTTTCAATATAAAATTTCGACCCAGCCTAATATATATATACACTACATCCTTCAATCTCTTGCATGGGCTCTCCTACTTCTCATACCTTTGCACTCACTATTATACATCTTTTTTCACACAATTCTTTCATTATCCTTTCTCGCTACATGTCAGTAGTATGATGGCAGAAATGTCGAGTACAAATCAATTGCATGCAACATGATCAATAATTGCAACATTGCATGCAACAAGGTATGGGATAAACCCTCCAAGGTGGGAGAGGGCGGTTAGACACTCGAAGGGGGAGAGGGAGGTATGCATGAAGGCGGAGTAGGTAACCTAACCTAACACGGGAGGAGAGTGGGGGTTATGCATGAAGAGGGCCGGAACTACACCCTCCGAAGGGGGAGTGGGTAACCTAACCTAACAAGGGTAATAAAACACAAAAAGGAAAAAGAGACTGAGAGAGAGAGAGAGAGATATGATGTTCTCGCCGGCATATCGCGGCGCATAATGGAGTCTTCACAAACCTTCCTGGGCGGCTTTAGAATCACAGCCAGTTGACTTAGAAGGCATCTATGACATAGCCAATCGCACGGCGTAAAAGGCTGTCAGTCAGTTTCTTTAGAGGATACAGCCAGAGAATAGAGACAGACGGCTTAGATACACACATCCATACACAATCTTACACATACATACAATCTTTTGGAACACGGCTTAGAAGGCAGCCATAACACAGCGTAAACGGCTCACAGCCAGTAGAGGGACACAGCCAGAGAATACAGCCAGTCGTTTTTAGCTTAAATACAATCATGGCATGTGCACACAGTTATTTCTTTGTTCGTACCAAACAATATAAAGGAGAATTAAAACGCACAATTACATCGCTCTGTCTCAAAAATAGCAAAACACACACACACACACACACACACATATATATATATATGTATATATATGCGAACATGCCTTCCTTAGACTACCACACAATTCCCTTCATACATAGTCCCTCATGCATAACCTAGATTTTATTTTTTTATGTTAACTTATTTATTTTCATCAGAATTCCTCTTACCACGCATTAAAGAATCTTTCATCCTACGAATTATTTAAAGCAAATTTTTTGCCTTAACATACAAGTATATCTTTTAAGCATATTATAAAAAAATATTCATTTAATTTTAAATCAATATTTAGTTTTAGGGCTAACTTATTTATTTTTACAAAAAAATCCTATTTTCTGAAAGTGGGCGGCGCCTGTATTTTACTGCATAAAAAGTCGGCGAGCCTCAAAACATTTTATTCAGACCATAAAAAACAGAAATAAATACAGGGAAATATATAAGACAAATAAATACATGAATAATTTCTTTAATTTCTTTAGTAAGTTGGAAGAAACTGCCATTTACGAATGTAGGAAGAGAATATTAACTATCCAATCAAATATTTTACCAGGAAAAGCAGATTACTCCAGCACACGCAAACATCATTGCTATTCCACAACTAGATCATAACAAGATACTTCCACTCCACATAAAGCGTGGATTAATGAAAAATTTCGCCAAAGGTCTCAACAAAAAAGGATACCAATTTTCTGTCAAACATGGGAGCGAAATGGATCATGGCGATTCTATAGACGAACAAGCAAAGAACAACGGTGCGAAGCCAGCAACATCTTGAACATGTATTAAAAAATAGTTTCCCTCATACATTAAAGAACAAAGGACTAAGTCTTTATAATCCATTGAGTGAGGATCCCTATTGTTACCTAATTATATTATTATTGTTCGATTTCACACAGTAAGCCCTTCATTTTCCGCCAATATACGCAGTAACTTAAATTTCCCTCTAAATTGTTCACAAACCGTGCAATAAATCTTACAGTACAATTTTCTCATATGCTCTCTTTAGCTAATAACTTTCCCAACAGCTGTATGTCAAACAGAGAGGTACCCCAATTCACAAATTTAATGAACGGGCTTTATTTCAAAGAGAAAAGTCTTCAAGTAGTATAACAACATATGATTCGTCTGTTCTCTTATCCAACTGTAACATTTTCTTATCTATACGTTACGTGTGAATTATCTAGATGTGATAGGAAACATTTGTTATTGTTCCCATATCTAATTATTATCGGTCGATTTCACACAGTAAGCCCTACATTTTTCGCCAAGTGCCGTTTTATGTATTTGTGTTCGATTATACAAGTACCCAAGGGCTGCTTATTGACTACAAATAGCATACGGGAAGCCATTTATAAATCTTTGAGTTCTTAATAATAAATTCATTAACATTGTAGCGAAGAGGTTAAAATATATGTTAACCCCTCCGTCTATGGCCCGGGGTGGTTCGAAGTCGACGGGGGTTCTAGTTAGGTGGCAGCAAAGGATGTGTGACTTGCAGTAGTTTTCTTCTATATTACTCTCCGAGTTCTTCTATAGTGGCTCGGAGGACTCTGATAGACTTACTAAAAATGCTGAAGGTTCCGGATTCTTCTTATAGCGTATCCGGAAAGTTTAATGACTAAGTTCTTCTGAAGAGAGCAAGGCTCGAAGGATAAGATAAAAACTATCTTCAACTGTAATTTACTGCTAAAATGTACAGGTAGTGCTCAGCCTCTGAATTAGCTTCTGAATGACAATGGAATTTTTACTGGGTTTATATACCCAAAAACTGCTAACATCATTATTATTAAATGCTAAAAAGGCTGTATTATTTTTGCACAATATTCGAAAATAAAGTAAATTTTCAGCTGTGGTAAGGCTTGAACGAGTAAACAAAATATTTGAAGACGAAACCATATTTTTATCTTAAACCGCGACTTTTCAGATCTGATGTTATCATGATCTGCCAAGTTAACTAAAAGTGGAAATCGGACTATGCATCTTTACACTAAAATATGCATATGAGTAAAATTTTAAGGTTTAAGATGTACAATTTTAATGCTTAGGCAAGACATGATCTCATCTTTTATAACGAAAGAGAATGTATACAAAATATGAACATTGCAAAGCTTAAGCAGGATTCCTTATTAAGCGAAATCTAAAAAAATGATTATGAGATTTTAAAAAACAACAGGTCACCAATTATTTGGCAAAGTAGAAAGCAAATCAAAAATTTTATCCAAACTCGCGTTGGGCGATTTTGGTCCTTATGTAAAAATGAATACACACACGTACATACATATGAGTATAGGCATTATATAAAGTTAAATATATAAGAATATACAGGATTATATAAATACATGAACCATATAACACATGAATTTTTAAAATGGATACTTTTTCTTAAAATGGATACAAGAACTATATAAATGAATACAAGAATTACATGAAGAATAAGATAGTATAGGAATATGGGAATTATTTATGGTTCATTTTTACAGGGCTCTTCCCTCTAGAATGATATTAATATAATAATGTAACATCCTAACTAATGCTAACTAGATGATAACTATGGGTTTTATAATACAGATTTATATATACAACATAAGTCGGGTGGTTAAGTCTAGTTCACGTGGTCTGGGTACGCACTCTTGGTCGTGCATAAATAGTTTCATGTTCCGTGTCACTTGGTTTTCTTTGTTCCCAGAATGATCTTTTCACCACAAATATACCGAGGATAATAGCACATACAATAATGATACTAACGGCAGATGTTGAGAAAATGGTTACCGGTTGTAGTATTTGTAAGAGGTTATTTTGGTTATCATCCGAAATTTTAAACCGGCTCAATTGATCATTCCATTCAGGGGCATGTAGTTCGGGTAGGATGGTTACAGGTTTTATGGAGAGATTTAAGATCTCTATGACGGGTTTAAATTTAATTTGCGACGGGAATGGGTATGAGTTATTAAGGGTAACCTTGTACGGGTTGTATATTTGGAGGGCTTTTGAACGCAAGGAGCAACCAATTGGTAGCCGAATAACCATAGGGATTGTGATGAGGGAATAATTCGATGGACACTCGAGAGTAGCGGCAGTCCTGTTCGCGAAAGAAACCCAGATGTCTGGTCCAATTCGTAGTTGGATGGTTTTAGGGGAATGAAATTTTTTAAATGAACATACGGGGCATGCCGGTCACGAATTAAGTCGATAAAGCAAGACCTAGTAGTTGGAAGAATAACTGGTTTGAGTGGAGGGCAGACGAGTTGTTTATTTGGTTGCGGGAATCGGCAATGCCGGACGTCGCTATCTGACATCATAGAATAAGCTGACAGATCTTTGGTGAGGAAAAGGTAAGGTGGTACGGTGGGTAAATACAATCGATAGACATTAGAGTTGTTTTGGTAGGGTGTTGGGAAAGGGTGAAATTTATATACGTCATAAGTGAGGACATCGAAAAATGGTATAATTATGAGGTATGTGTAGGGGCGTGGTCCATGTACAGTCCAGGTGTATTCTAGAAATTGGGGTAATTAGTGTGGTTGAGTGGGAATATGGGTGATAATTTTAATTGTGACTGGGCGGTGTGAATCAAGGACTGAAGTATTTCCCATGGTATTAGGGTGGAAAGAGTGATTTTTCCATGGGCTAGCTGGGTTGCACGCAAAACCTTGGAATGAATCGTAGTTATTCGTTGTAAGTATTTATCGATTAGGGTTACTTGTAGGTTCATTATCTCTATTAATTCTAGATATCTTTTGTGTTCTTTGTATTGAGCTAACATGGATTCAAGGTATGTGAATCTGTCCGAAAGGGAGTGGAGGAAGCGATTGTTTTCGTGTAATGACCTAATAGTTTGTTCTAACATGTGTCCATTATATTGTCGATTTCGCGCGAAGAGATTCAATTTAAGTTCAATTCTTTTAATATCTTCTTCGGTTGCTAATCCGAATAAACCTTTGAACAGTTTCCCTCCTATATCTATCAGTCCCCTTTTACTTCTTTGGTTAAAGTTTTCTGAATTTTTAGTTTCAGTTTGTATCCATGGTAAGGCTAATATTTCTGATAGGGCGCGTGCTGTAGTTTGAATATTTTCGAGGGTATTTTCTAACAGAACGCGACTAATCTGATCTTTTCCTTGGAAAGAATTCTGGACTTTACTTTCAAACGTTTTTAATTGGGTTTGTATCTGAAGGAGATTGATTTTAATTCTAGCAGGGGGTTGCAAATTTATATAAAGGTCTGCGTGCCCTTTCAAAAATTTACCTTCTGCAAGTTTTTCTATAACAACTCCGGTAGAAATTTTAATGCTAGGTCTACAAGAGTAAATAATTTGGAAAATTATAAGGGGGACAATTTTATTCATTTCTACGCCTTAGTTATACGGAGCTGGGGGTGTGTGTGTGGATACTTGTGTGGATTTGTGTTTGTGGGCGAAGGGGTCGGCCTCGTTTTGGTGGCAATGGGGGTCGACCGTTGAGCTCGGATTCTGAGCGGGTTCGTTTCTTATGTGAAGGTTCTAGTTCACGTGGGTGATGCATTTGCGGGCGGTATGTAGGGTCCGTGCGTCGATCATCAATCGGGGTGGTGACAGAGGAGATGGTGGAGTTGGAGGAGATGGTGGAGTTCCACTGAGTGATCCTCTCGAAGGGGTTTCTCCAGGGTCTGGGTCCGATGGGACGCTTGGCTCTGGGGCCTCCTCTTGTTCAGAGATTGCCTCGAGTAATGGTGGTATTACGAGGTACCAATCTTCGTCATGGGTAGCGGTTCCCGCGGTGACCACTTCAGTTTTTTATCCCTGCCCGATTTGTTAATATCTTGACCTTTTGAAGGATAGGCGGCTCGAACGCCTGGCAGCTGTTTTTTGGGAAGGTGTTGTTCGGAAGCTATCTTCAAATTGTCAGCGTGAATGATCTTTAGTTTGGAATGATCCCGGAGGTCGAGGATTTCATAACGATTTTTTCCGAGGTTTTTCATAATCCTATATGGGCCATCCCATTTTGGGTATAATTTGCGATGAGCACCTGGCGGTTTCACGCTCTTCAGATAACATCGCATACCGACGATTATAGTCCGTTGACGGGGATGACGCCTATGTTGCTCTTGCTCCATCTGTTGGTTTCGTTGGTCGAGGGCATAGCGGATTATGTCAAAAATCTTGAAAGATCGTTCAGCTAGTTGCTGATTTGCTTCTGCCATTTCGGAAGATGTTAGAACTGCCGGGTCGGTTTGGTCGGGCAAATCAAAAGGTAGACGCTTGTCGTAGTGATAGAGGACGAAATGAGGGGTGTCCCCGATGGACACATTATAGCCATTGTTGATGGCTGTTTGTACCATGGGAAGGGAATCATCCCATGTACGGGAGGATGCATCGACAACGTGGCGCAGGGCTTCCAAGATCTTTCGATTGTGCCTTTCCACTAAGCCGTTTGCCTGCGGATGGTATGCCACAATGTGTGTATTTTTAATTTTACACATGTTACAGAGTGACTCGAACAGTTTGGAAGTGAAACTAAGGGCGTTATCCGAGATTAGGATGGAAGGAGTGGTATGATTTTGGATGACGCGTTCCACTAGGGCTCTTGCCACAGTTTCCGAGGTCTGGTCTGGAATGGCGGCTACTTCGCTGTAACGCGAGAAGTGGTCCGTAAACACAATGATGTACTGATTTCCCTTTGATGTTTTGGGAAATGGTCCCAGTATATCCATTCCAGTTCTTTGCCAGGGCCTTTGGCATACTGGATATTTATGCATCGGAGCTGTGGATGGTACGTTGCCCTTATGCTTTAAACACGACGGACATTCGGCGATGTATTCTTGTACCTTTCTGTTCATCTCGGGAAAGTGGTATCGCTCCAAAAGACTCTTGATGGTGCGATCCGGCCCCATGTGTCCATACAAAGGTGAGTCGTGACAAAGTCCAATGGCTATATCGACGAGATCCTTTGGTATCTCCACGAGGTCGTTTCCATCTTCGTTCCTGAAATGTACGAGCCCATCTTTGAGGTTGTACTGTTCTTTTACCTTCGATGGTTCCTTTTGTTCCAGGCGCGCCCGAAGGTTTGGGTGTGTTGGTCCTGTTGTTGGGAGTATTGCAGACACTCGTAGTCGAACACAGGAAGAATTCCTATTTTATTCACTTGGGCGTCGGGCTTGAGTCTCGACAATCCGTCTGGAATAACTTGCAGTTTTCCCGGTTTGTATACGATTTTTGCTGCAAAGTCCTGAATCAACAGAGCCCATCTACTCAATCGTCCTTCAAGTAGCTTGTCCTTGAAGAGGTACGTGAGTGGCTTATGATCAGTCTTGATGGTTACATCGTAGCCATAGACGATATTTCGGAATTTTTTCAAAGCCCAATATACCGCTAGGGCCTCTCGGTCCGTAGTGGAATAATTCCGTTGAGGTGCAGAGAGAAGTTGACTGGCATAAGCAATGGGTAATTCCACACCGTCTACGTCCTGTAACAGGACGGCTCCTAGTCCATAGGAGGAAGCATCTGTGGCTATGATGAAGGGTCTTGTGTAATCAGGATATTGTAAAATGGGATGACAGGTTAGTTTATTAATTAAAGTTTCAAAGGCATGTTGGTGATCGGATTCCCAGTTAAATTTCGAATTTTTCTGGAACAAATTAGTAATGGGTTTAGCAATATTTGAAAATTGGGGGATAAAGTTCCGATAGAATCCGACAAAACCAATAAATGCACGGGCGTCGTCGATGGTTTTGGGTACAGGGTACCTTTCCAGGGCTTCGAGTTTGGCTGGATCAGGTTTAATTCCTGTGGACGAGAGTAGGAATCCTAGGTATACCAGGGATTCTTGTAAAAAATTGCACTTTGCAAGCTTCAGTTTAAGGTGTGCTTTTCTCAAGTGTGATAGCACATTCTGAAGGCGTTGAAAGTGTGTTTTTATGTCCGAACTGTAGACGATAATATCGTCAAGATAAACGAGAGCTTCGACACCTAATAGGTCGGAAAGGACTATATTCATCAACCTAGAGAAATTAGCAGGCCCATTTCGGACTCCGAAAGGTAAAACCTGGAATTCGTAATGGCCTCGGTTAGTGGAGAAAGCAGTCAATGCCCGAGATTCGGGACTGACCTCCATTTGCCAATAACCCGATGCTAAATCGAGGGATGAAAAAAGTTCGCTTTCCCTACGTTCAGAATTGTTTCCTGCATGTTTGGAATCGGGAAACGGTCTGGGATGGTAATGTTGTTCAGGCGTCTAAAATCTATACAAGGGCGAGATGTTCCGTCCTTTTTGGAGACGAGAATCATAGGAGCGGACCAGGGACTAGCTGAAGGCTGAATGACATCCTGCTCCAACATGTCCTTGATGTGTTCCTCAATAGTGACTAATTGGGAATGTGGAACCCGATAGGGAGGAATGAAAATGGGTTTGGAATTGGGTTCCAACTTGATTTCAAAAGGGACCAAATTAGTTCGGCCCAGAGGATCTCCTTTTAGGGCAATCACATCTCTATTTCTTATCAGGAAATCGAGAAGTGATTCCATTAGTTTGGGATCCTGTAAAGCTGGTGACTCCTGAAGGGAGTGCTCCAGACATTTCTTATATTCTTCTTTTAATACTGAAGGATTTAACTCTAAGGAACTGGAAACACGATTTATCATACTGATGGGGAAATCTGAATCTACTTCTACTGTGGAAACAGTTCCTATTTTCTGATTTGAAGTTAATTCTATAGGACTTTTTCCTTTGTTTAAACAAACAACAGGGATAGCTGAATTCTGACTCTGACTAAGGACTTGGGCAATAAGAACATCTCTTTTGAAATTACTTTTCTCTGTAATCAGAGTACGCTCTGACTCTAATAATTTTCCTTGACTGTCCTACTTTTGCTAGGAAACAAATCTTCTCATAAGGTGCTACTGTTATATGCTCGGTAGGGCATATGAAAAATTGTGAATCTGACTCTGGTTCGGCGACTAAAATTTGCCTTATGGCGAACTGAAACTGGCTGACTGGAAACTGACTGACTGGAAACTGACTGTGTTGATCCAACTGGATTCAACAACTGGAACTGATTACCCTGGGGTCTGATTTCTGGAGCGGTTGTCCCTCTGGATACAACCGGCTGACTTGAACTGCTATCAAGTGGAGGGGGTTTCCTATTTCTTTCGGAAATCTGAACTGGACTAATTCTATTAGCATTAAGCTGTCTGTCATTCTCACGGAGATGGTGTGTCCTATTTCGACACTTTACTAACTTTCCGGCTGGGTAAATCTCCCATTGATTCCGGTTAAAAAAATCCATACCTAGTAGGATATCTGTCTGAAAGGTGGCGACTGTGTCCACTATACAACATTTCGCGGGGTATACCGCGTTTCCAACTTCTAAATATAACTCAATTTCTCCGTATGTAGGTATGGGTGTGCCCGTAACTCCTCTGAGTTGGCAGGATGGTGCCTTAAGTTCATATTTGTAATTTGTACTCTCTAGTAATTCATCTACACATTGTTTCTTAATTAACGTCGCGTGTGCTCCTGTATCTAGGAGAGCAGTTAAATCTTGGTTATCGGTGCTACAATTTATTATTAAATCTAGGAGGTCCGCACCTATTATCCTGATGGGGAGTTTGTGTGCGTATCTGGGTTCATTACTGTAATTTAGGAGGGGGAGGTTGAACTGCCGCCTCCAATGTAGGGTCTAAAAAAGGGCTCGAATGGTCTTCTATGGGAGGACCTGGGTCATATTCTACGGGATTATCATACGCTGGAGGGTGTTCTTGAAAACTGTACTCTGGGGAAAATGATTCCTCCACGGGTACTTCTACGTACCGAACTAGCTGACCTTGCTGGTTGTACTGAGGTTTGTACATGGGGTAAGAGTGTGGTTGACCCTGTGGTCGTATCTATTGGGTTGGTAGTTCGACTGAGGCTGGGAATGGACTGGTTTCTGGGGATTGGATGACTTTTGGGATACGTTTTGGGAACGTGGTTGGTTTGGTTTCTGAAAGTGGGGTCTATACCCTGCAGGGGCTTTATCAGCACACTTTTGGCGATCGCCACGGCGATGACCATGTTCGTGACAGTGGGAGCAATAAGAGGGTAATTACATGACTTATCATGTGCCCAAAGCTATCGCAGTTAAAACACTGTGGAGGAGGGCGTGTATTCTGGGTTTGGGGGGCTTGTTTCTGGGGTGTTCCCTGCATTGGCCTCGATTTATAGGGTTGTTGTTGTTGCTGTTGGTGTTGTGGCTGCTGCTGCTGAATATAATGTACAGGGGTTTCTCTACCCTTTCGGTAGTTTTGGTTTGCTAAATCGGGGTAATGTTCCCGTGTTTTGTTTATGGCTACACTTACAGGTTTGTCAACATTTAAAAACTCCTGAAACTTTTTTTTAGGTGCTCCGGGTAGGTTTTGGTAAATGGTTGTGCTACTATTAGATTTCTTTGTTTCGAAGTGAAAGTTATGCCACATGCATTTTCTGCGGCCGGAGGGCTTCTCCTACAAGTTTATGTGTACGTGTAATAAAATTGTTTAAATCTTCGTGTTCCTCTTTCTTCCATTTAGCTTGGAAGACTGCTTCTAACGTGGCTAAGGGTTGTGCAAGTGTTATTTCTTTAAAAAATTCTAATAAGTTTTGTTTAAAATCGTCCCATGTTGTAGCTTCGCTAATTGATGGGACGTAGGTGACTGTGTCATGAGCATTCCCTTCTTTAGGGTCGATAAATCTTTTTGCTTCCCTAATTTTTATATCATCATCGGTAATGTTTTCGCGTAAGAAATGTTGCTCTAAAGATTCAATCCAAGGTCTTACGCGTGGTTCAACAAAGATTATCTATGGTCCCCTTAAAAATTAAAACAGTATGAGGAAGGTTTACTAGTCTGCCTAAGTTAATGTACTGGGGCGGGGGTTTGAGACTGAGACATATTGGCTTGTGTGTTTTGGGAGTATGTTTGAAGGGCGCGGGGTAGGTGGAAAAATGGGTGTAGGTAAATTTTCGATGTCAGAAAGCGCACCGTCTGAATCGCTCATATGTGAAGGTACTTATTAATGTGTTCTAATTAGGTCTGCTTGACCGATCTTAATTTATGGAATGATCACTTAAGGGGTTTTCCTAACTACACTACTCTAAAAAAAATAAATGCACAACAATTTGCCTAACTAGGGGAAAATTTGAAAAGATTGCAAACAAAAATAAAAAAAATGTAAACAAGATTATCCTGGTACTATGCTTGGTACATTAAATAAAATTATACTATACTAACTATAATAGTGAAAATAACTGTGAAAATAACTCTGACAATAACTTTGTGACAATAATTCTGTGAAAATACTGTTTTCAATAAAAAAATGTATCACTGGTGTCTGAAGTGTTCACTGTGTTTTGTGTTAATTCTGGCTCAATATAAATATTAACTGTTAATAATACTGACTTTTCAAATGTTTAGAGATTATTTAAAAAAGAGTTTTGTACTTAACAAGATTCCTACGGCGAAATCCTTAGAGACGTGTCCTGAAGACGTGTCTTGCTGGCCACTTGTTCTTGGATGAAAACTAGGCGTGGAGAACTTGGAGTCGTGACGCACCGGTTCAAGGGTGGATGTGACGAACTAGAAGTCGTGACACGCCGGTCAACTGGGTGTTGGTTCTGGTTCCAGGGTCTGGAAGACTGGAAGAATCCTGGATGCAGAAGTTGTCAGTCGTGAAGATCCTGGTTAAAGGGTCGCCAGTTGTTAACCCCTCCGTCTATGGCCCGGGGTGGTTCGAAGTCGACGGGGGTTCTAGTTAGGTGGCAGCAACGGATGTGTGACTTGCAGTAGTTTTCTTCTATATTACTCTCCGAGTTCTTCTATAGTGGCTCGGAGGACTCTGATAGACTTACTAAAAATGCTGAAGGTTCCGGATTCTTCTTATAGCGTATCCGGAAAGTTTAATGACTAAGTTCTTCTGAAGAGAGCAAGGCTCGAAGGATAAGATAAAAACTATCTTCAACTGTAAATTTACTGCTAAAATGTACAGGTAGTGCTCAGCCTCTGAATTAGCTTCTGAATGACAATGGAAGATTTTACTGGGGTTTTATACCCAAAAACTGCTAACATCATTATTATTAAATGCTAAAAAGGCTGTATTATTTTTGCACAATATTCGAAAATAAAGTAAATTTTCAGCTGTGGTAAGGCTTGAACGAGTAAACAAAATATTTGAAGACGAAACCATATTTTTATCTTAAACCGCGACTTTTCAGATCTGATGTTATCATGATCTGCCAAGTTAACTAAAAGTGGAAATCGGACTATGCATCTTTACACTAAAATATGCATATGAGTAAAATTTTAAGGTTTAAGATGTACAATTTTAATGCTTAGGCAAGGCATGATCTCATCTTTTATAACGAAAGAGAATGTATACAAAATATGAACATTGCAAAGCTTAAGCAGGATTCCTTATTAAGCGAAATCTAAAAAAATGATTATGAGATTTTAAAGAAACAACAGGTCACCAATTATTTGGCAAAGTAGAAAGCAAATCAAAAATTTTATCCAAACTCGCGTTGGGCGATTTTGGTCCTTATGTAAAAATGAATACACACACGTACATACATATGAGTATAGGCATTATATAAAGTTAAATATATAAGAATATACAGGATTATATAAATATATGAACCATATAACACATGAATTTTTAAAATGGATACTTTTTCTTAAAATGGATACAAGAACTATATAAATGAATACAAGAATTACATGAAGAATAAGATAGTATAGGAATATGGGAATTATTTATGGTTCATTTTTACATATATGTAAGTTTTCCTAACGTTTTATCTGTAACGAGAGACATTGTTGCCATATCTAATTATTTATTACTGTTCGATTGCACACAATAAGCCCTACATTTTCCGCCAAGTACCGTTTTCTGTATTCGCATACATACAGGCAGGTTTATGTTGAGCAACAAATGGATGCGGGCACTGTCCTCTACGGCCAGAGTCTGTAAACTTACTGTATATGCTTCTTTGCCTAAGTTATTCCAAGGATTCTTTATAATATTTCTGAGTGTAAAGCTGTAGGTTTGTATTTAATGTATAAATAACTATGCATACTAGTGAGGCTAGAAGCAGAACCATTATGTTTAACTTGGTTTAGCTATAATTTACTAAATTTTACCTAATCTATTTATTGTAGGCGTAGTTTATCCGTTTATATTACATCCTTTAACCAGTTTCCTTGTATTTCATAACTAACGTGTATATATATATATATATATATATATATATATATATATATTAACGTAAAAAACGACGCTTTGTATAGGAGAATATCCGCGCAAGATGAGAGCGAAAGAACGAAACCAATGAAAAAATGAGGTAACCACCCGGGAATCGAACCCGGGATCTTCCGATTGCCGGTCAGATATGATAACCTTTACACAACGGGCCTCACTCAATCAAATGTCGTAATTCCTTTACATGCGCGCAGAAACCAATGCCCCAAAGGGGCACCTCCCGCATGCCGTAACATTATATACATTATAACTGCAAACACGCTCTTTCGCTCTCATCTTGCGCGGAATATTCTCCTATACAAAGCGTCGTTCTTTACGTTAATTGTACTGCGTGTTTGCAGTTATAATATATATATATATGCAGAAAAATCAGAGAATAACACGTGATTTTATTAATAAGCAAACAACCACAGGGAAAAAAGAAAAAGAAACACGAAATCCGAGCGCTTTCGTGATATATTCACATCTTCAGGGAAAATAAAGAAATATTTCTTTCTGTTCCCTGAAGATGTGAATATATCACGAAAGCGCTCGGATTTCGTGTTTCTTGTTCCTTTTACCCTGTGGTTGTTTGCTTATATATATATATATATATATATATATGTATATATATATATGTGTGTGTGTGTGCCATACGTATATACCATATATATATATATATATATATATATATATATATATATATATATATATATATATATGTCATAGCCGTTAGAACTTAATTTATCTTACTGGAAGTCGAAATTATAATTTATAATGCAGCCAAAAAGGAAATAGGGGATGTAGGAATTCCTCGATACTTTAAGATAGAGTCGAATTCTTCTTTTCAGAGCTTGTTTGGTTTAATTATTTATATTCTCATGAATTTTTACGAATTTTAAAAAGGGCATAGGTAAATTAGAGGGATCTTTCCCAAATGGACGACCCCACAGGATTTAGCTGAAAATTTGTATACCAATAAATTTTTATATTCTACTAACGAAAATGACATTATTTTCCTGGAGAAATAATGCACAACATACGAAAAAATTGCATTTATATGCACACTAGCTTCCAAGGCGTATGACCGTTATCTAGTTTGCACCGCTCATGACGCCAGGATACGAGGTTGTTGTGTGGGCTCCGGTTAATTGAATGCCTGGTTAGGTCAACTGAATGGCCGATTAAGTAAACTGTATGCCCTTAACGATTGGTTAGGTTAAGTAGTGATATTTTCGTTAAAACTAACGAAAATATCATGACTTAACCTAACCAATCGTCAAGGGCGTACAGTTGACCTAACCGGGCATTCAATTGACCTAACTGGGCATTCAAATGACCTAATTTGGCATTCATTTGACCTAACCTGGCATTCAATTGACCTAACCGGACATTCAATTGACCTAATTGGGCATTCAATTGACCCGGGGCAACTCGCAAGTAGATAGATCACAGCACTGCATTATCTTATGCTCACACTACAACAGTAATATTCATACTAAACTAGGTCTAAACAGGCAACAAATAAACATGAATAACAACAAAAATTGCTATTTATGCGAGTTCGTATGGAGAAAAAGGTATGCAAATGGAGATTTGTTTATTAAAATATTATTAAATATTGTAAATTTTAATAAATAAAGGATATTATTTGCGTTTTATTTTGTAAAACCCAATACATAACACTACATAATTTAGATAACGGTCATGCGCCATGTAAACTAGTGCGCATATAAATGCAATTTTTTTCGTATGTTGCGCATGTTTCTCCAGGAAAATGTCATTTTCTTTATTAGAATGTAAAATTATTAGTATACAAATTTTCAGCTAAATTCCATGGGGTCGTCCATTTGGAAAAGATCCAATTAGAGACGGAAATTTATTTAATGAACAGGCTTTATTTCAGCAAGAAAGTGCAGTGTCAAGTAGTGTAGCCGGTGTTGGCCTACCCGATATACTACTTGAGTAGCAAAGAGATTAGGCTAGCCTAGCCCGCTAGGTAGGCTGGCCACGGGGTAAAGCCAAGATTTCGGGTAGGCTTGTTGATTTAAAGGGCAGACGTAGCCTATCCTACCTAATTAACACACAACTATTTACCACTATCAAACCATCCTACCTAACTTAAGCTGAGAATATACGCTATTTAATATCTCTCTTCTACTAATTATGATTATAAAATCTTTCTCCATACATCTCATAGCTACCGTATTCACCCAGAATTAATGATTTTTAAAGTTTGAACTGATACATTACAGCTCCCTTCAAGCACAGCGAATTTGTCATAATTTGATTAACAACTCTATATTTACTCCAGAACATACTAGCTAATTAAGCCAAAATAAAAAAAATATTGCAAGCAGCCTAAACATTCTTTATAAAGTTCTGATGCTACTCAAATTAATTATTTATATGTTAATGAACTTCCTGGTAACTAATTTATTAATGCAGTTGCCGACAGAAAGCTGTTAGCATTGTACGCATGAAGCCTATGACGTAAAGGTTCATTGAATAAGCACACACACACACACACATATATATATATATATATTCCTTAACTTTCTCATAATCTAGACTAGCGTACACTAAACTGATCAATTATTTGCATATTTACAGTTCCAGCTATTACATTCTTTTAAATTATTGGTAGGCCTGGTCCTAGGGTTGCCAGATTTTTGAAATGCCCATGCGGAACAAAAATTTTTCTGAGGTTTTTTTTTTAAGACCAAGTTTTTTATCAAATTGAAACTAGATTTCTTCAACTGTTACAACAAACAAATTAAAAAAATTTTATTACAATAATATTTAACAATTAAACATCGTGAATAAATTGAAATTATTATACATAATATTGAAATTCTAAATCAATTCATCCCTAAAAAATTTGCTTAAAAAATATTTTTTGCGGAACATTTTGAACGCGGGATTTTGACGCGAGATTTTTGGATCAAATGCGGGACTGTCCCGTAAAATACGGGACGTCTGGCAACCCTACCGCCTGGTGTTTGAAGTACAATAAAATGTACTGTTGTTGGGACAGTAAATAAAGTAAGTATTTCTGGATAAATTTTCCACTCCGGGTGGAAAGAATTTGAAATTCACTGCATCTCTTTTAAATTATTGGTGGGCCTGGTGTTTGAAGTACAATAAAATGTACTGTTATTGGGACAGTAAATAAAGTAAGTATTTCTGGATAAATTTTCCACTCCGGGTGGAAAGAATTTGAAATTCACTGCATCTCTTTTAAATTATTGGTGGGCCTGGTGTTTGAAGTACAATAAAATGTACTGTTATTGGGACAGTAAATAAAGTAAGTGTTTCTGGATAAATTTTCCACTCTGGGTGGAAAGGATTTGAAATTCATTGCATCTCTACATAGCCTATATGTAAATATTATGTGGTTAGCTTGGACTTTTATGGCCCAGTGTTATGCTATGAACTGTCCACAGTGACATCCAGCCTCTTCAATTCAGGTAGGTAAACGCTAATTTCTCGTCTCTCCAGCTGTGTCTCAACATCTTGGTTGCACGTATGGAAACGGTATGAAACTGATTAATGAATGTTCTAAGTTAATGATAACACTGGTCTACAGCCAAAATGCTTCGGAAATAAAAGTAGTCAATCTTTACTAATTTTGGGTCACTGAATACGAAAATGATGCCAAAAATTGCCAATTGGCTCTATGTATAAAGATATCAGGCAACCCTGCACCCTAATAACTGGACTGCATCTGTCGCGTAATATGTAGACGCCTGTGAGCATCGACGCATTGACTCTACTGCGCATGCGCGTAGTTATATTGTTTTATTTTAATAAATTAATGTAAATATATACATATATATACAATAACATGTAATTTTAAATTTATCTATTACATTATGTATTTGTAAATTATTTATTAAAAAATAGATTGGATCATTTTAAAATATTGCTTCCCATAATGTTTTTTATATTAATATAAATGGAATACTAACCTAACTTAACCTTACCTAATTTAAAATTATTAAAATGCAATGTAATTACATTAATTTATTAAAATATAAAAAATATAACAGCGCGCATGCCCAGTAGAGTCAAGGCGTCGATGTGTCACAGGCGTCTACATATTATGCCACAGCATCAGTTCATTCGCGGAAGTCATACAGTGCACCCTTGTCAAACTCTTTTTAGTGTTTGCTTTTGAAACTGAATTTTTTTTCAGCCTAATTTGAACAAAGATGCCTCGTAATTGCGTGAACAGTGTAGATAACTTCTGTTATGTTTGTGGAGAATTGACTTTTGCATCGCAAAAGCGTGCTATAACCGCAGTGATTAGGGAAGCCTATCACCTTTATTTTGGCTGTAAGATTGGAGATCAGGACAAGAGCTGGGCCCCACACATATGTTGCAATACTTGTGCAACAAACCTTCGCCAGTGGTTGAATCGGAAAAGGAAATCTATGCCTTTCGCAGTGCCAATGGTGTGGAGGGAACCAACAGATCATGTCAGCAACGTATTGCCATCAATTCCAGTTGGTCACGAAGGAAACATATGACAACATGAAGCAACTTTTGAACTGCATAAACTATGACAAACATCAGTGGCAGGTTTGTGGTGACTTGAAAGTTGTTGCTATCGTGCTTGGACTACAGCCGGGCTACACTAAGTATTGCTGTTTTCTGTGTGAATGGGATAGTCGGGCTAGGACTTCTCATTACATCAAGAAGGATTGGCCACTCCGACACTCATTGGAACCTGGAACAAAAAATGTTCAGTATCCTCCACTTGTAGAATCGATCAAGATTTTCTTACCACCCTTACACATCAAACTGGGCGTCATGAAAAATTTTGTTAAGGCTATGGATGAAACGGGGGCAGCTTTTAATTACCTCGGTGGTAAATTCCCAAAGCTAAGTGAAGCAAAAATCAAGGAGGGTGTATTTGTTAGTCCACAGATCCGCGAGCTTCTTAGAGCTGAGGAGTTCGACCGTATCCAAGGTGGTGAGGAGAAGACAGCGTGGAATGCTTTCCGGTTAGTAGCAACCAATTTTCTCGGAAATACCAAAGCTGACAATTACAGGGAGCTGGTGGAAAACTTGCTGTTGTCCTATCAAAAAATGGGCTGCAATATGTCTTTAAAGATACATTTCCTCCATTCGCACCTGGAATTTTTTCCGGCCAACTGCGGAGCAGTCAGCGATGAACATGGTGAACGTTTCCACCAGGATATCTCAGCGATGGAGAAACGCTACCAGGGGAAATGGAGTTCATCATTGTTAACAGACTACTGCTGGACAATAACAAGAGATGCCCCAGAAGTTGAATACAAGAGACAAGCAAAGAAGCGACGGGTTGAATCAATATAAGTGACTGCATCAGGCCTAAATCTAACATGTTAACTGGGTGGGTGGTCGCCCACCCAGTAAAGGATTTCACCTACCCACTAAATAGATTTCACCCACCCAGTTAAAAAAGCAAATAATACTCTATTCAATCATCTAAAAAAAACTCGGTCGAATCCATGGATAAAGCAGCCAAAAGAATACAGCCAAAGTCGCCAACTTTGCTATAAATCTAATCGGTAGTTTGGCATTTGCCATAAAATCCGTTGTAAACAAGACCCTTGCTGGCCCTAATACTAAAGCAATGAGTGAAATAACCAGCTTGATCTGTTCAATTCTGTTGCTTTTAATTTAAGTGCTTTTAAAGGGGATAGAGGTAAATAAATAACTTTGTTTTCTATAAGAACTATTACATAGTTTAATTTTACTCATATTATATTGCAGTATTAAGATATTGACTTGCTAATGCTGCCTTGGGATATAATTGTAATGTGATGGAATCATGGATGGCGGCCTAACTTTGACTATTGAAACAAATATGAAACAACCTATTTCCTATGTTTATGTGATTGAAATTATTTATTCTAATGCAACTATGCATTTATGTATTCATTTGTTATAATATTATGTTGTTATAATGTTATAATGTTTCAGACCAACAACGACCCTAGGATCCACTAATGGCTGGTCTACCTAACTGCGTTCGTAATTGTGTATTGCGCATGTCCTCCGTGGTGGCGGAGGGGACCTACAATTTTACGTGGGTTCCGAACCACAAGAACATGAGAAATTTTTATGGTGGGCACACTAGGGGCCACTTCGGCCCATCGAGGTGGCTCCACTATGTAAAAACTGCCTGTACATTGGCAACAACCCATTTTTACAAAACTAAATAATTATCAATTTAAAACTAAAGATAGAATCTCTTGATCCAGAGGATCAAGTCATAATAGACTACTATCCACAAATATGTTACACTCTATATTTATAACCGACATGCAAATATATCAGATCAAAAGAATCCAGTCAATTTCATTACGGTATCCACCACTACCAGTACCTTGCCAACCAAAAATAAGTCACGGTCCATATCAATTGCGGACCAAGTCACAATTTACAACCATACATTAATATATATACACTTAGGAGGAAAAGTGTAGGTGTGGCTGTAAAGACTGTACAGTAATGTAGAAATGTGTGTGCACCCATTTTGGGTCTCCCATTTAAAGGTGTTTGTGGGGCAAGTGAAGATCATGAGTTTTTCAATACCTCACAGTACTATGGGGGCACCGCTCGGCAGAGGAATCTCTTTAAATGGGGTGTGTAAGGACAGAGAGTATCCCCTAACCCAAGATGCTGCCTCCCTATATCCCACAACACTTGTGTTGAGCTGTGGGATCTATCACCACAAAGCCTTAATTTTACTACCTTAAACTATACCCAATCTATCAACATATGCGTCTAATCGATTTTTAAACATGTTTATAGACGTGCTACTAATTACTTCTACCGGCAAACTATTCCAGCTATTTACTATTCTATGCGTAAAAAAGTTTTTGGCAACTGTTGTCTCGAACCTTCTACTTGTCAACTTACACCCGTTATTTCTAGTCCTATTATATTGAGATATTTCGAAAAAGCTATCTCTATCTACGTTATCGAACCCATTCATAATTTTGAAAACCTGGATTAGATCACCCCTTAGCCTCCTAGTCTCGAGTGTAGTCAATTTTAACTCCTTAAGCCTATCCTCGTACGACTTTGACCTAAGCGACGGAATCATCTTAGTTGCTCGTCTTTGAACTCTTTCGATTTTGTCTATATCTTTGCGCATATGCGGATTCCAAAATTGGACCGCGTACTCCAAATGGGGTCTAACTAATGATTTATAAAGAGGAACTATAATATCGCGCGATTTGTACTCAAAATTCCGAGCTATAAAACCTAACACTTTGTTCGCCTTATTGACCGCTGCTGTACTTTGTTTCGCTACTTTTAAATCACCAGTGACTATAACTCCTAAATCTTTTTCCTGCTCTACGCTTGTTAAATCTTTCCCTGACATACTATACGCAAAATTACCGTTACGCGAACCTATATGCAAAATTTTGCACTTATCGACGTTAAATCTCATTTGCCATGTGACTGACCAATCAACGATTTTATTCAGATCTTCCTGGATTTTACCTCTATCTTCGTCATTAATCGCCCTACCACCCAGCTTCGTGTCATCCGCAAACTTTGAAACTGTACTGACTAGGCCGACATCTAAATCGTTAATATATATAAGAAAAAGCAAGGGGCCCAATACAGAACCCTGAGGAACGCCACTCGCTACATTAGCCCAACACGACTCCGCTCCATCAACGACCACCCTCTGTTTCCTACCTCGCAACCACTCTTCTAGCCAATTTATTACTACACCCCTGATTCCATGAGCCTTAGTTTTTTCAATGAGTCTTTTGTGCGGCACGGTGTCAAACGCTTTTTGAAAATCTAAATACACTACATCAACCGCCCGATGTCTATCGTAAACGTCAACCACGCTTTGGAAAAATTCTAAAAGATTAGTTAAGCAAGATTTGTTTCGCCTAAAACCGTGCTGCGTATTTCTAACTAGTTTATGCAATTCTAAGTGTTCGACTATACGATCCCTAATTATTGATTCCAGTAGCTTACCTACAACAGACGTTAAACTGATTGGCCTATAATTTCCCGCCGCACCTTTATCGCCTTTCTTAAAGATAGGTGTTACGTTTGCTAACTTGAAATTATCTGGTACGCACCCCTCAGAAATAGACGCATTAAAAATCTTTGTTAGCGGCACAACAATGCTATCTTTTAATTCTTTTAGTTGTATGGGATATATGGAATCCGGCCCGGTGATTTACGCGTTTTCATTTTATCAATATAGCGCATTACCTCCCTTCACTAACCACAATATTATCCAAAATATTACCATTATCAAAAGGTATTATGTCTATGACCGTAGGGATATTCGTTACATCTTCTATAGTAAAAACTGACGTAAAAAATTCGTTTAGCAAGGTAGCCATTTCCTTGTTTTCAGAAACTAGATCTCCGTTTACATTTTTCAAAGGCCCCAAGACACTTTTTACTGGATTTCTATTGACGTATTGAAAGAATCGCTTGGGGTTTTCTTTACCGTCACGAGCTATGGAGATTTCAAATTCGCGCTTGGACTTTTTTATTACACTTTTCGCTTCACGCCTTAGAGATATGTAGTTGTTTCGTAACCACAAATTGTCTTTATCGCACTTATGTAGCCTATAAGCCCTATCTCTACTCTTTATAATGTCTCCTACTCTAGAAGTAAACCACAAGGGCTTGTTGTTTACTTTCGCACGCTTAATTTTGTACGGTACACATTCCTCATTTATAGTCCTAAATACTGTTTCGAACGATTCCCACATTAGTTTTGCGTTGGAGTTCCCCATTACGTTTTCCCAATTGACGTGTGACAATTTATTTCGAAATTTACAAAAGTCTGCGTGCTGGAAGTTAGGAATTTTAGTCGAGTTAGTTGGTTTCGAGTGACTTACTGAGAGGACAAACTCTACCATATTGTGATCGCTATTGCTTAACGGTTCTATTACTTGAAGATCAGTAATTAGCCTATCATCCGTAGTTATTACTAAATCTAAAATACTGTCCAACCTCGTAGGTTCCCCAACCTTTTGAATAAGAAAGCTATCCTCGAGAAAATTAACTAAACGATTACCTTCCGCGTCTCCCTGCATTGTATCGTAATTCACGTTGGCGCAATTAAAGTCACCCATAACTAAAGCCTGCTCACTACCGATTATTCTCTTTAGTTCACGATATAACGCTTCGTCCGTATCAGCTGTTTGATTAGGGGGCCTATATATAACCGCAACAAGAAGTTTGAAATCGTTCAATTTAAGTTCTGCTATAGTCGAATCTATCGGTTCTGGAATTGTGTGCTTTACTTCTATAACGTTCGCAATATTATCTTTGATATACAACATAACACCGCCTCTTCGCCTACCTATTCTGTTTTTAACAAAAAGTCTATAACCTTTAATTTGATACTCCCCTACAAAGTCACGTGTTTCAGTGCTAAGCCACGATTCACTTATCGCAATTAAATCATAGTCTTTACAAGCAATTAAAGAAAAAAAATTATTTTATTTTATTTCGTAGGCTACGAGCATTTAGGGATAGAACCTTCAAATTGTTTGTAACTGCGATACCTTCGCGAGCGCATGGGAAATTTATGGAATTTACGCTGGGACCGTTCGAGTTACGGCAGCCTGAAAAGAAGAGACAGTATTATGAAATAGTCTTCCTAAACGCGCAGCTCCAACGTCATTAAGATGAAGTCCATCTTCGAGGAACAAGTCCCTCCTGCCGTAGAAACTGTTCTCAAATTCGCAAAATGCACTCCTTCCTGTTGGCAAAGAGACTTTAGGTTATTGTTAATATAAGTCGCCTTGCTGTAGAAATCGTTACGTTGGATAATTCGAGAAAGTATACCTGTTAAGACAATCTTATTAGTTTTCTCCTTTAGTCGCTCTAGTAAGTCCCTGCACCTAGCCAGCAGTTCTTCCGATCTAGAATTTAAAACGTTATTAGTACCGACATGAATAACATACGTTGTGTCCTCGGCGGTACCGTCTGTAAAATGGTCAACACTATTAGTTATATCCTCAACCCTTGCACCAGGGTAGCAGTAACGGCGCCTACGACGATGGTTTCTCCCACAGAATTCCTCGAGCTGCCCTCGAACAATGGAATCGCCAACGAGTCGTTTTTCCGGTTCATCAACATCTTCGAAACCTAAAACAGAAAACTTATTGCTTGTTATTACTGGTAGACAAGTCTTAGATTTTCTCAATGGGGCTCCATTACGCACTCGAACGAAGGGTTGGGAACTAGGGGAAGAGAGAGGGCTATTAATACTATTTATATTATTAGTAGAAACTGAGGCAGGAGGGGTCGTAACTGGAGACTCTATTACATAATGGTTGATATGCAGGTAGCAGGTAGGCATAGCTACAGCTACAGGGCCTAATTATGCCAATCTTGAGCAAGTGACACATGAATGCGTGTTTTGGTCTTTTACAGTGGCAATTTTTTATACTGCATAATTGTATATTTGCATACTGTTTATCCTATTTTATTCTATTTACCTAGTTCAAAATATAATAATTGGTTGTTTTATCCGTAATATTTATCACAATATTTTTATTTTCATACATAATGAGACTATATATAAACAATATTACATGGTATTACCAACAAATGTATATTATTTTTTTTAAAATTGTTGAATACTTTGTTTATGCTTCTTGTAGGTTGTTCTTCTTGTAGGTTAGCTCCCCCCCCCACTATTATTAATACACAATTACTAATACACATGACTAATACACTATTAATTTATTAAATAATAGTGGGGGTTTATTTCGGTTATATTTATAGTTCATATAGGTTATAGTTTATATAGGTTATATTTATAGTTTATATAGGCATATCAGATTATTGAAACCAATCATATTTTTTATTGATATTCATTGCTCTTTCAATTAGCTATAAATTTACTTTATTGTTGTTTATTTTATTTCCACTAAAAATATTTTGGGACTAGTATGTTTCATGGACTGCCCTCGATTTTCCTACAAAATCACAAACAAGGGCAGTCGATGACCCTGATTTTGTTTCTGCAATCGGTTTTTTTGAGAAACTTAACCTAACCTGACCTAACCTAACCTAGAAAAATGTATACTAGAAAAATGTATTTTTGACTAAAAAAGTGCATAACTTAACATGTTATTACAACTTAACATGTTATTACATTATCATTTGTATAATTTAGGTCTCGGGGGTACGGGGCTCCGCCCCCGTACCCCCGAGACCTAAATTATACAAATGATAATGTAATAACATGTTAAGTTGTAATAACATGTTAAGTTATGCACTTTTTTAGTCAAAAATACATTTTTCTAGTATACATTTTTCTAGGTTAGGTTAGGTCAGGTTAGGTTAGGTTAGGTTTCTCAAAAAAGCCGATTGCAAAAACAAAATCAGGGTCATCGACTGCCCTTGTTTGCAACTTTGTAGGAAAATCGAGAGCAGTCCATGAAACATACTAGGTCCAATATTTTTACTGTTTTAGTAACCAATTCACTTTATTATGCTAAATTAAACTCATACATCAATAATATTGGTTGTCTATTACAGATTGTATTTGAATACTAAAATGTCTAGTCGTAAAAAATTAAAAAAAGATGATTCTGTTGGTTCAATGGACATATCTATTTTTATCAAGTCGAACAATAAAACACATAGTAAAGAACCTCACTCTGTTGGAATTACAGCTAATGAACGACCATTGACATCTACAACGGCCAGTGATACAGGGTGGACAGGTTCTTCAATTATGCCATCTGACTGTTCAAATACAGCCTCTTCTCAATGTCCATACCCAGAGACCTCAGCTTCAAGTATTGGTTAAGATGCGGATGTGGCCAATTCATCTTCTACTTCTACTGGTTCCACATCGTACTAGATGGGCTTACCTCTTAATATTAACAGATTGTTGAACATGTATTCATCGGATTCGGTTCTTACAAGAATTGAAAACAAGGATAAAAGACAAACTCGATTGTTTGTTAAGTGTAATGTTTGTTGCAGTTTCATAGTTGATGCTGAGAAGGTTTCATTGAACAGAAGTGTACCTTATGCATCCAGTACGGGAGCACGAACAGAAGGTAAGCTTGGAGCACAGCGCTTAATTGAGCATCTTCAGGGTAAACCACATGCAGCTGCACTAGAGGCAAGCAAATTACATGATCAGTTTCAAAAACAGAACGACAAACATCCTTGGCTGAATCTCTTCAAGAGATATAGAATCCAGAAGTTTCACAACTACTTCGCCTGGCAATGGACTGCTACAATGACACTCAGTGTGAAACCGTATGAGGATATTCCTGTTCATCAAGGAGTCTCACCAATATCTTTTCCGACCAACTTCTACAGAAGTTTTCCCAAGACTGGGATTGCAACATGGAACCATTTAGACCCACAAGTTCAGATATGCACTATCGCACAACAAATATTTACTATGAAATGTTGTCATGCATTGGTGATGTATTTAAGGAGAATCTCATTCAATAAATAAATCAATACGATGCTTTAGGAATACAAATTGATGGATCATGTGATCTTCAACAGCTAGGCATTAAGTTTGTGACCGCAAGATTGGTGAAAAATGGCGTTATTACTACACGTTTTCTTGCGGCTGTGGAGCCTGTTGAAGGAGGAACTAATGGCTTACTGGAGGCTCTCGGTAGAAGCTTAGAGAGGCCTGGCGATGTATCATTTCAGTATAATAATCTAGCGCCAGAAGGCCAAGATTCAAGCGATGATGATGACACCGAGAGCGACAACATGAATGAAATTAACTTCAATGCATCTGTTTTCGACAAGCTGTTATCCCTTACAACTGATGGTGAAACAGCCAACACCGGTATCAATTCTGGGTTGTGGAAGAAACTGAATGATGAACCACAACGGCTGGTTCCTTGCATATGGTGTGTGTGCCATAGAACTGATTTGGCGCTTCACGAGTTAATCACAACTGTTCCTGAATTGAAGAGATGGTATTCCCAGGTGAAAGATACTGTTAAATATTTTCTTGTGTCTTCTGTCCGTACCAAGCGTGTGAAAATTGAATGATTGAATGCAAAAAACTAGGGTTGACGTTCAAACAGTTTATTAATCCACCAGAAGTACGATTTGCCCAACATGTCCATTGTCCAAGCAATGTGCGTCAGTCTACTTAACAATCTGCCAGCATGTGTTGCTTTCTGGAAAAGCATCTCCACCACTGATGATAGAATCACTAAGCAACAGGCGTCTGGTTTTTTGCGTATGTGAGAGGCAGGAGGTCAGCAATATAGACTGACTGGTTTAATGGCTGACATTCTTCATCACCTTGCCTGTCTACAAAAGGAATTCCAAAAAACAGACCTAATACTGTTCGATATTCCGGCAATCGAAACTCGATACATCGAGCGTATCACAACGATGGTGGACAAACCATATATCGGTGGTTGGGAGGAGAAATTGGGAGATGTAGACGAAGATGCAGGAACAAGTAAACCGACAACGGATGGCGATCAACATAAGGAGGCAAGAGAAGATACAGGTGCAGTTAGAAGGAGAGTAAGAAGCGCAATTTCTAATCAGTTCGTCACGTTATAAAATCGCTCTTTCAGTGCTATTAGGCATGAAACACTTGAGTCAATTAAGAATTTCTTGCTAAAAAGAATGGACGAAGGAGCAAATGCGTCGTTAAAAGAAATTTCAGAGGGTTTTAATTCGACATCTCCTGGAGTTATGGCCAGAAAGGCTAACATTTTTCTTCGGAAAATGAACAGACATTTTGACTCTATGAAACTTACTGACGATTGTATTGATATTTTTATCAACAATCCGAGGTTGAACGAACATGAAGACATCAACACGAAATTCAAACGTATTTCTGAAGCTATGACCAAAAATCCTGACTCTCCACTTACAGCACTCGTGAATCTTGTTCTCACTGCAGCTCCACATTCAATGGCAGTAGAAAGAGTGGTATCGCGTTATAATATTTTCCGTAGTGACAGGCTTGCGATGTCATTGCAGGGTGCCAACAACAGATTGCTTATTGCATTAAATGGTGTTGGTGCAGGTCATTTTGATCCACGTCCAGCAGTAGCAAAATTTCTTCAGGCTAAGCGTCGACGATACAAAGAGCCACAAACATCAACCTATAAAAACAATCCAGCTGTAAAAAGGTTTTTCCGTAGTAATGGCGAAATATCTAATTGAGCTCACATACTAGGGAGCTCTCGCGTAACACGAGCACTCTTGAAAACCACCGTGTAACTTAAAACCGTATTAAACGAGGCAAGAAAATTAGGAATATGTTTCTCTTTACTGAAAGATTGTCTTCTTGTAAAATTTACCGCTAATGATTACACTGTATCTCGTTTTTTTCCGAAATTGTGAAATATGAATTCGCGTTAAGCAATAGCTAACTGTAATAATTACTGACAGATGATAAATTAATGATGTATTACATACGTTATGTGCATCTATGTAATGAATAATTTCGCAATTTTTTTGTATTTTTGTGCTTATTTTTAACTGCCATTATTTTTCATTGAATGACTTATTATTCACTTGTTACTGTGGAGGCAATATGAATATAATTATAAATGAAAATGTAGGTATATATGTTGAAAAAACTTCCTTAGTCTTACAAATACAGTTTACTAATTGATTGGATTTTCTTATACGATACCCATTGTTTTACTGAACAGCTGTTTTTTAATTTTGCAGATATTGTTTTCATCAATATGTAATATGTATTTCACTTCTCAAAATTTACATGCAGTCTCATGATGTCAAGAAGACAAGATTTTAAAATTGTTTCAAATTAAATGCTGAGCCGATTCTGCAATCGCCTACTGGGAGTGCTGTTACTGGTTACAAAGATATTCAGTACCGACGTTTGTACCTATGTGGATACTTGTGTAGTCTTAAAATTTTGGACTATAAACTTGTTAGGTTGGAAAGTTCTCTGTATTGTACAAATAATACAGAAAAAGTGTATTTTAATGCAACATCATAATGACGAGTTTGTGAAATCACCCACCCACTAAAAAATCCTTAGGTTTAGCACTGGACTGCATTATACAGGTATGTTACTAATATATGGTATACATATACACAAAATGTGTAACTTAAATTTTCTTGGAAACTGTAGCCAATCAACTGTTTTTATGGTCATGTTCGTTTTCAGCACCCCAAACTGGTCAAAAAAAGAAACGCAATTAGCTTGCATATGGTGTAAAATTTAAGTTGTTAGTGGTATTATCACAGTTTCAAGATTATGGTTAAATGTTTGTTCAAATCTTTTAAAGCCACTTAGTGCATGTTTTTAAACCTGACTAATCCCGGCTAAGACGCCATTTTGTTACAAACAATAAACAGAGATTAAATTGAATGTATTCTTTATGAAGGCATGCATTTTTTCTTTGACTTCACAGAATACACACTGCCCGTTGAGAAAACCAGACTTTTTCCCGCGATTGAGGCATGCCACGACTCTCAGAGGTCAACAGAGGTCGTGCCTTGGGCATGTTGGATGCAGGCATGTCTGCTGTCCAAGTTGCACAACGAATGCATGTGCATCCCAGCACAATCTCTAGGCTTGTTAGACGGTACAATGCCACAGGAAGTGTTCAGTACCTGCCAAGACGTGGGCGACCTCGTGTGACGACCCAACGCCAGGATCGCCACATTGTACTGCAGCACCTGCGTCATCGGCAGCGGAATGCTCGTCAGACAGCCAGAGAGACACCTGGTATCCACAACAACAGAATTAGTGACCAGACCGTCAGAAACCGACTCCGTAATGCAGGACTCCGATCCCGCAGGCCTTACAGAGGTCCTTTTCTCACTGATGCAAGAAGGCAACGACGCCTGCATAGGGCCTATCAGCACCGTGACTGGACACAAAGAATGTGGAACCAAGTCCTCTTTTCTGACGAGTCTCGCTTCAGACTGTCCAATTCTGATGGCCGTGTCAGGGTATACAGACGACCAGGGGAGCGATACTCAGATGCTGCAGTAGTGGAGCATGACAGATGGGGAGGACCAAGTGTCATGGTTTGGGCAGGAATTGCCTTTGCTTCATGAACTGAACTGAGCTGGTGGTTGTTGATGGCGCTCTGACTGCCCAGCGCTACAGGGATGAGATTCTTCACCCACATGTTCTTCCATTCATGAGGCAACATCCAGAATTGGTGCTCCTGCAACAGGACAATGCCAGACCTCATGCAGCCAGGATAGTGCAGGCCTACCTGCAGGGACAACAGGTGCAGACCTTACCATGGCCAGTCTTCAGCCCAGACATGTCACCGATAGAGCACGCATGGGATGAACTTGAACGGCGAGTTCGCAGACGTCAGCATCAGCCGTAGAACATCAGGGAACTGACCAATGCAATTATTGAAGAGTGGAGGGCCATCCCTGTTGCTTTCCTGCAGAGACTGTTGAGGTCGATGAGGGCCAGACTCCAAGCCTGCATTGTGGCTAGGGATGGCCATACGCGTTATTGACTGTTTGTTATGTTAAAGAATCATTTACTATATACTGAGTCCTCATGTTTATTAATAAATCTCAAAAATTGCGTTTCTTTTTTTGACCAATATATAATAGGAAACACATTTTATCTCCGAAGCACAAACTTTTTCAAAATTTGTAGACCAGTGTAAGTAGCTACTATAAATAGGCCCAACTAATTAGCTATCTAACATTAATAACTGCTTGTTCATAATCTAATTGAACACATTTTTTAAGTATTGTTACACAGACACCCTGTACTTATCATTTATCTCATACTAAAACAAATTGGTACTTTGTTAGTGGTAGAAAGCTAAGTGCTGTAATTACTGTCATGTGCAGTAGTGTAGAACAATTTCACTACAGAAATATATAATTGCATATCAATAAATACTATAATATACTCTATCAAAGTATGCTTGAAATTTTTAATACGGCATACTTTCCTGTCCATGATTGCCACTAGTTATTAAGAAGAAGTGTTGAAAATACTGTATTAGAAATTCTCACAGACAGTGTTCTCGTCCTGGGTGCTCCAGGAGGTGCTCAGGGGTGTCTTGGTGCTTAGCAAAAGAAATCAGCCTACAATGAAAATTGAAGTTTATTTTTTCAGCAAAAATTACAGAAACATGTAAAATAAGACGAACTATTTTTTTTAAAAGTTAAAAACTTGTGTAATGTTATGGTTTTACAACAAACTATTTTCTGTTAGCCATAATCTTCATAACTTTTGTCTACATATATTAGATAGGATTATGGAGTGGACGGATAAGTGGCAGATGCAATTTAACGTAGATAAATGTAAAGTTTTGCATATAGGTTCTCGCAACAATAATTACGTGTACACGATGGATGATAGGGATTTAGCGAGCGTTGACGAGGAAGTAGATTTAGGCGTACGCGTAACTAAAGATTTAAAGGTTAGGAACCAGTGCCTGGAGTCTTGCGCAAAAGCTAATAGGATGTTAGGCTTCATAGCGCGTAATTTCGAATTTAAATCGAAGGATATTATATTGCCCCTTTACAAGTCCCTAGTCAGGCCTCATTTGGAATATGCCGTTCAGTTTTGGTGCCCGTACTTGCGTGAGGATATTGATAGGTTAGAAAGGGTTCAGCGTCGTGCCACGAAACTTATTCCGGCATTGCGCAATAAGCCTTATGAAGATAGGATTAAAGTGTTAGACTTGTATTCACTCGAAACTAGGAGATTAAGGGGGGAGCTTATTGAAGTTTTCAAAATCGTTAATAACATCGATAACGTAAATTTTGACAAATTGTTCACTTTCGATAATAGTAATACTCGCAATAACGGATTCAAGTTGCGTGGCAGACGTTTCATTACTAATATCGCTAAAAACTTCTTTACGTTTAAAGTAATTGATAAATGGAATAATCTTCCCGCGTCAGTCGTTCATTCTACCAGCGTTAATGTGTTTAAGAACCGTCTTGACAGACATTTTAAAAATATTAACGTTGTTTAAAATTAAAAAAGAAAGTTAACAACAGGAGCTCTGGTGGTGGTGCTCGAGGATGAGTCTGTTGACGATGAATGCCAGCTTGTGACATGCCAGCGTGTGATGCCAGCAATAAAAAAAAAAAAAAAAAAAAATTAAACTAACACGAATGTAGATGTAGCTCATAGCGTAAACTAACCCACTTTTTGTTTAACTTTACCTACTTTTTTTTTTTTTTTTTTTTTTCCTTACCTTGCATGTCTAACTCTCTTCTTGCATGTTTGTAGTTTGCATGGTATGACAGTGAGTTAAGACTGTGTTTGCATGGTTTGTAAGCGTTCTTATTTTACTTCTTTTCATCTTTCACCCCTCTCCTATTCTCTCCGACTATTTTTCTGACTTGTCGGCAGTGGCCGGCGGATGATGATGGTGAGACACTTTTCCTCTTTTTCTGAATGAATGTTAACCCATGAGTGATAGGTGTTGCTCTTACTTAACCCCTTATTCTCTTCTCTTCTCTTAACCCGCTACTCTTTCCTTTCTCTCGGGCTAACCTTAGAGTGGATCTTAGGGTCTTTGTTAGCCTTAGCTTCTGTAGATCTGTAGATTAGTTTCTTATATTTGACTGAATAGACTGAACACAAAATAGCATTTCACTGCTTTGCTTTAATTGCAACCACTGATGAGAAGCCCAATTTGTCTAAGTATGAGGTTGCAAATGAAACTTTCAGTGCTTCAGACACCCAATTCTGGATACTCGCTTTTCTATGCTATTCAAAATGTACACAATTCATTTTTTATGCTATTTCTAGCAAAATCATATAGCCTAGTGTAATACAACCATGACTTAGTTTAGGGCATCTTCTGCCTCCATGAATTCTGAACTTCCTCTTCAGTAGAATCAGTTAAATTTATTTGCATTATAAATAGGAAATTTAGTTAGCCATGGTATTTTTAAATCAGGTTTTGTATTCAAAAGACTCAATAACTTGAATGTCTACATTTTGTTTATAAAAAAGCTGTATTCAATGAGACTTTATACAGTTGCCTACAGAAAGTTGTTAGCATTTTACTTACTAAACCTATAATGTGAAGGTTCATTGAATAAGTACACACACACACAAAATAAGTACAGCCCCATTTTGGAGGGAGAGCCTAACTAAGGTGACAAAAGCTCATCTGAAGAGTAATATAGAGATTGCATCTGTATAAAGAAGTAAAACCTTGAGTGAGCTAGTATGCACTTTAACTCATATTTACATATTTATTGTTTACTAAGATAAATAGAACCTTCGCTATAGTGTATATACTGTATATATATTTTATGTAAACCTTGCAACCTAGATCCTTAGTAAGTTTTCGGTGCTCTTCCAATATGTGCTCTACCGCGAAACTGTGATCTACCATATTCCAATACGTGCTCTACCGTGAAACTAGCTTTATAAGGCTAACTAACGAAAATATCATGACTTAACCTAACCAATCGTTAGGTCAACTATACGCCCTTGACGATTGGTTAGGTTAAGTCGTGATATTTTCGTTAGTTAGCCTTATAAGGCTAACTAACGTACCTGCTGCTAATCCGAATAATCTAAGGTAGATCACGTATTGGAATGTAAATTTTAAGGTAGAGCACATATTGGAAGAGCACCAAGTTTTCTTTCTCAGCAGTTGCTTTGCCTCTTAAGACAAAAGAACAGTATGCCTATAACTATATTAAAGTTTGTAGCTGTTGATAGAGGAATTGAAAAATCTATGTATAATAATAAAAATTTACATTGGAATTTACTGCTGCACAAACAAAAAAGCTCTAATTTAGAGTATGATATTTGATAGACTGAAATAATTACCATCTCCAGGTTTCAATTCTCAGAAAATAGCTAATAATATTGCTTTTTAAGAGGCTTTACATAGTTTTCCATAGTCTCCTGCACAGTGTAAACTTCTGTATTAAATACTTTCATCAGCTTCCTCTTCATACTGTGTCATGTGTGACACCTTTCAACTCGTTTACTGAGGCAAACTAATCATTTTGCTAAAACTGTCATAAGCTCACATCTACAACAGGAAGAGCCTTTTCAAAAGGATCTAATCATACTACTGACAATGTTCTCCACAATGTAGAATCATACTGTATTACAGTAGGCTATATGATTTTGTAAGTTTGCATCACTACTGAATTCCACAAACAGGTTTAAAATGCATGCTTGTATACACTATGCTATATGATTTTTGGTAGAAACACCGGATCACTTTAACATATTGCTTCCCAGTGTATATCACTTTAACATATTGCTTCCCAGTGTATATCACTTTAACATATTGCTTCCCAGTGTATATCACTTTAACATATTGCTTCCCAAAAATAGACATTACATAACCAATTACAGTTACATTACAATAGTTTAGAATATTTAGAGATTAGCTAGTCGAGAAAATGTAAATTTATGGACAACTTAACTTATTATTAACTTATTATGCTTTGCTATTTTTTGTGAATGAAAAATATTTGGATCACCTGAAGATCAGGGCCCCCAGCCTTCTTTAGTTAGCCTTATAAGGCTAACTAACGAAAATATCACGACCTAACCTAACCAATCGTTAGGTCAACTGTACGCCCTTGACGATTGGTTAGGTTAGGTCGTGATATTTTCGTTAGTTAGCCTAGATTACCAACCTCTTTCTAACCAACCAACCTTTCTCTTTTTAACATATTGCTTCCCAGTGTTAATCACTTTAACATATTGCTTCCCAGGAGGGATCACTTTAACATATTGCTTCCCAGGAGGGATCACTTTAACATATTGCTTCCCGAATGCTTTGGGAAGCAATATGTTAAAGTGATCCGAAACACCACATGAAAACTCTAAAATCACTTTCTATCCAGTTTTCATTTAAATCAATAGTTATATTGCTAATTTAAAGCAAAATACTGTATACTGTATATAAAAAAAGTCTAAACATAGAATGGTGCTACTGTAGTATGCGGACTACCGTTAAGTTTCTACTGTAGTATGCGGTCTACCGTTAAGTTTCTACTGTAGTATGCGGTCTACCGTTAAGTTTCTACTGTAGTATGCGGTCTGCCGTTCAAAATATTTAAAAGGAATTGAAAATGAATTGAAAGGAATTATAATTTAATTTACACAATTAAGGAATTATTAAAGAAGTTAAACATACTACTACCGCATACTTAACGGTAGACCGCATACTATAGTACGCCCTTGATGATTGGTTAGGTTAAGTCGTGATATTTTCGTTAGTTTTAACGAAAATATCACGACTTAACCCAACCAATCGTCAAGGGCGTACAATTAACCTAATAATAAAATAATAAGAAGATAAGAAGCTATAATTAAAAGGTAGACCGCCGAATCGTAGGTAGACCGCCGAATCGTAGGTAGACCGCATACTACAGTAGCACCCATAGAATTACCTAATTCATCAGTTAATGAAGAATCAATACAGCCAAATGCAATAGCTTAAAAAAATTTCCAAAGTAAAAAACAATTTTACCAGCTTTTATAAGGAGCTTTTCCGAAATTTGGACTGTTTCCGATTTTTTTTAAAATAAGATATTTAATGTAGATTTTTACGTTGATTTCAAAAATGTAAGTCTTTTATTTTGGAGAAATGAGCGGTTCAAAAGTTATGTTTGTTATTGTAATTTTGTATTAGGTCAAAAACTATAACAATATAACTGAAAACTAATACAAGAGTTATTGTATTCTTTAGTAATATTGGCTTATGTCACTAAGTATTTGTGTGAATAGACTTCGACCGTTGTTTTTCTGTCGCCAAATGAATTCGGCACAAGTAGGTATTTATCAGGTCAACTGAATGCCCGGTTAGGTTAATTGGAGCTATTGAAGAATAGGGACCCCAGCCTTCTTTAGTTAGCTTTATAAGGCTAACTAACGAAAATATCATGACCTAACCCAACCACTCGTCAAGGGTGTACAGTTAACCTAACGATTGGTTAGGTTAGGTCGTGATATTTTCGTTAGTTAGCCTTATAAGCCTAACTAAAGAAGGCTTGGGTCCCTATTCTTCAATAGCTCCGGTTAATTGAATCCCCGGTTAGGTCAACTGAATGCCCGGTTAGGTTAATTGAATGCTCGGTTAAGTTAATTGTACGCCCTTGACGATTGGTTAGGTTAAGTCGTAATATTTTCGTTAGTTTTAACGTTATCTAATATCTATAGAAAAGCTGAAATTTATCAAAAATAGTATTAGCAATATGACAAATCAATATATACATGCAAACGATTTTTCTGCAGTAAATATAGGTAAACTAGTACACCATGTAACTTTTAAAATAGTAACTATACGTAAATTAGAACACCGTGTAACTTTTAAAATAATAATTTCGCCAAAAAAAACTTACATTTTTTAAATCAGCGTAAAAATCTACATTAAATATCTTATTTAAAAAAATATAGGAATCAGTCCAAATTTCGGAAAGGCCCTATAAGAAAGGGTAATACCACAGTACTAGCATCTTTTTAGCCTGTACATTAAAATACCGGGCGTACATAAAGTCAGGATCTATTTTTGTGAAGCACTTGGAAATTATATGGAATTCAATCATAAAATGATAAAGTGGTAACATTTATTAAATAATTAAGAGTAGGATTCGACGTGACGCCCATCAGTATCCCTGCACAGCTCAAATCGTTCCGCAGCATTTCTAAACACATTCTGGAGCATTTGCTGGGTTATGTTATCTGCAGCAGTTCGTATACGTGTATGTAAGTTTTCAAGACTCGTAATCTTCGTCTGATAGACGTGCGATTTGATAAAGCCCCATGCAAAGAAATCTAAAGGGGTTAAATCTGGCGATCTCGCTGGCCAAGGTCTGTTGCTTCCGCGTCCGATCCAGCGATTTGGAAAACGTCCATTTAGATAATCCTGAACAATTTTGGCATAGTGACAAGGAGCACCATCATGTTGATAGACGACGGTACTAACAATCCTATCCCCGTCGTCTATCAACATGATGGTGCTCCTTGTCACTATGCCAAAATTGTTCAGGATTATCTAAATGGACGTTTTCCAAATCGCTGGATCGGACGCGGAAGCAACAGACCTTGGCCAGCGAGATCGCCAGATTTAACCCCTTTAGATTTCTTTGCATGGGGCTTTATCAAATCGCACGTCTATCAGACGAAGATTACGAGTCTTGAAAACTTACGTAAACGTATACGAACTGCTGCAGATAACATAACCCCGCAAATGCTCCAGAATGTGTTTAGAAATGCTGCGGAACGATTTGAGCTGTGCAGGGATACTGATGGGCGTCACGTCGAATCCTACTCTTAATTATTTAATAAATGTTACCACTTTATCATTTTATGATTGAATTCCATATAATTTCCAAGTGCTTCACAAAAATAGATCCTGACTTTATGTACACCCGGTATTTACCATAAGTACATAAACAAACACATTTTTTTACTGGTGCCTAATGGCTTGATTTAGTCCAGCAGAAAGAAAAATTATTTACTTTCTAGCTAGCTACAACATTGTACTTCAAACATTGTACTTCAAACACCAGGCCTACCAATAATTTAAAAGAATGTAATAGCTGGAACTATAAATAGGCAAATAATTGGTCAGTTTAGTGTACGCTAGCCTAGATTATGTAAAGTTAAGGAATATATATATATATATATATATATATATATATGTGTGTGTGTGTGTATGTGTACTTATTCAATGAACTTCACGTCATAGGCTTGATGAGTAAATTGCTAACAGCTTTCTGTAGGCAACTGCATTAACAAATTAGCTACCAGGAAGTTCATTAACATATAAATAATTTGAGTAGCATCAGAACTTTATAAAGAATGTTTAAGCTGCTTGCAATATTTTTTTTATTTTGGCTTATTAAGCTAGTATGTTCTGGGGGTAAATATAGAATTGTTAATCAAATTATAACAAATTCGCTGTGCTTGAAGGGACGGGAGCTGTAATGTATCCGTTCAAACTGTTAAAAATCATTAATTTTGGGTGAATACGGTAGCTATGAGATGTATGGAGAAAGATTTTATCATCGTAATTAGTAGAAGATAGATAGTAAATAGCGTATATTCTCAGCGTAAGTTAGATAGGCTGGTTTGATAGTGGTAAATAGTTGTGTGTTAATTAGGTAGGATAGGTTACGTCTGCCCTTTAAATCAACAAACCTACCCGAAATGTTAGCTTTACTCCGTGACCAGCCAACCTAGCGGGCCAGGCTAGCCTAATCTCTTTGCTACTCAAGTAGTATATCAGGTAGGCCAACACCGGCTATACTACTTGAGCACTTTCTTGCTGAAAAAAAGCCTGTTCATTAAATAAATTTCCGTCTCTAATTTACCTATACCCTTTTTAAAATTCGTAAATATTCAAGAGATTATAAATAATGAAACCAAACAAGCTCTGAGAAGAAGAATTCGATTCTATCTTGAAGTATGAAGGAATTCCTGCATCACCGATTTCCTTTTCGGCTGCATTATAAATTATAATGTTGTCTTCCAGTAAACGAAATTAAGTTTTAACGGCTACAGTGTGTGTGTATATATACAGTGTATAAAATGAAAAGTTCTATTTTTATAAGAAAAGATATTGTATACAGATATACGGGATGGTACCTAAAAATGTACTCACTTTTAAATGCAAATGATTAGAACGGTGGATACATTTTTCCTCTCTCTCTCATATATATATATATATTATATATATATATATATATATAATAGGAATATGAAAACAAGAGATACGACTCTCAACATTTATTGGCCAAACGTTTCGGTCCACTCAGAGGCCATCTTCAGTGACGAAATAGAATCATCTAAAAAACAATCATATAACTAAACTAAATACAAATGTCATAAATACAGTATACTGTACAATAATCCTTTGCGATTTTGTCGTCTGCTTCTAATTCGCTTGATCTCAAAATTTTAGAATCCTTTTTTATCAAGAAATTAAATCCAGAATTAAACGACGGCCTTTCCTCCATAAAATTACAGGTGCTGGTTAAGTGTGCGGTCTACCTACGATTGGTTAGGTTTAATCATGATATTTTCGTTAAAACTAACGAAAATATCATGACTAAACCTAACCAATCGTCAAGGGCGATTGACAATGGGATGTAAACAAACAATTAGTAAACAAGATAGGAAGCTATAATTAAAAGGTAGACCGCCGAATCGTAGGTAGACCGCATACTTAACCAGCACCAAATTACATACTTCCTAACCAACCAACACCTTTTTAACGCGACTAACGCACTAACTTAAGTTTCTTCTTCTTTGCTTTCTCTCCACTTGTCATTTGTAACTTTTACCATCCATGTCAGTCCTATTTTAAAAAAAATTTACATTTTAAATTTTTTTACTTTTTAAATTTTTTTAAATTTTTAAATTTTAAAATTTTGGTTTTCTCTGTTTTCTTTTTATTTTCTTTCATTTTGTTTTATAATCCAGATAGTTTTTTGTTGTTGTTTTTAAACTTTTTTTACTTATTGTATTAGATTTTGTTATTGTACAGTATATTTAAGACATTTGTATTTACTTTAGTTATATGATTGTGTTTTAGATGCTTTTATTTAGTCACTGAAGATGGCCTCTGAGTGGACCGAAACGTTTGGCCAATAAATGTTGAGAGTCGTATCTCTTGTTTTCATATTCCTATTGAGGATAAGGTTCCCGAAGAACACTTCTATCGTAACTATATATATATATATATATATATATATATATATATATATATATATACATATACACACAGGGTGTTTCAGGTCGACCCTAGAAATATGGAAAATAAACACTTCATTTTAGTTACGGAATAATACTATGACAAACTTCAAATACCAAATACAAACTACAAATTGGCGGAATTTGTAGTTGTTTGTATTTGGTATTTGAAGTTTGTCATAGTAATTTCGTAATTAATATGAAGTGCTTCTTTTCCATATTTCTAGAGTCGACCTGAAACACCGTGTACACACACACACACACACACACACACACACACACATATATACATATATATATATATATATATATATATATATATATATATATATATATATATAGGCTTTGCAGTTCACTTCACAATTTAGGAATGAAAGCAGAGAAGCAAAAGGTTAAAGTTTTAAACATTAGCGCAGACAATGAATACCAAATTTAAGTTTGTCTGAATTTGTATAAACTAAAAGAAAAAAGGGATCACCTGAAGATCAGGGGCCCCAGCATTCTTTAGTTAGCCTTATAAGGCTAACTCACGAAAATATCACGACCTAACCTAATCAATCGTTAAGTCAACTGTACGCCCTTGACGACTGGTTAGGTTAGGTCGTGATTATTTTCGTTAGCCTTATAAAGCTAACTAAAGAAGGCTGAGGGCCCTGAACTTCAGATGATCCGAAAAAAGATATTTTTTACAAAATGTTTTCTGACGCATAAAATTCTCCAACTATAAACAACATTCTTTTACATCAAATGATGAATCAATTAAGCCAAATATACAGTACGTTCGAAAAGTCTCTCCGCAGTGCTATGTTAAACGCATAGGAAATTGAAAAACTACAATGTTTTCATTCAACCATGATTTAGTAATTTTATTACATAACCTTTTGATTTTACAGCATGTGTTCAAAGTGTTTTCCACCATTTTGCAGGCACAGAGCAACTCGTCTACACTTGTTGTCAAACACTTTTGACAACAAGCATGTTGACTGCGGAGAGACTTTTCGAACGCATTGTATAATTCGATAACAGACATGAAATAATAATCATTAACAATAACACGCATTCTCGAGCCGAAAGACCTTAACCAACATCATCTTTAAATTACATTTTATTTTCATTGGTGGTTTTGTCCGCTTCAGTCATTATTTCTGAAAAATGAGATACTTTCTACTTTATTAAAAATTAAAATTCGCTATTGGATTTCCTTTCAGTCATAGTTTATATCTTCCAGCTCCACTTTCTACATCCTTTTCGATAACCAATTAAAGGGGACTTTTCTTTTCACCAAAATAACTATAGAACCTTTAATTTAAGAATATATATTGGGAGCATCTGTAATCTCGCATCTTTAAGCAAATATCTCTCAAGAGATATTTTATATCACATGCAAATTAATAATTATTATCTCTGCTTCCAGAACAATTGCTTCTTTTGTGCGAATCTAATTGACATTTCACTAATTATTATTATTATTATTATTATTATTATTATTATCGGGAATCTCTGTGTCAGCTTGTAATTTAATGTACTTGTTTTAATCTGTTTGATCCGTCCTAAAAGTTGATTTGTGATTAGTTCCTAAACGATTTAGACGACTTAGTAGAATTTATGAGACGATTATAATAGGTATAAATGCGTTGTAAGTGCAATGGCCACACTTAAATAAGATAGGAATGGAAAACGCAGTAAAGAGGGAAACTAAGAGCTTGTGGGACTCGGACCCGCGTAGCTTAGTTTCAGAGCCAATTCACCTACCGATCCTGGTAGACAATTTAAACTTCACTCAAAATAAAAACTTCTAAATTTAGAACTAAAAATTTCTTTTTGAGAGCGCATTCTAGGGGAAGTTTTTCCTGCTTTTGGGTATCAAATTTTCTTATCAGATGATATAAGAACTTCTTTTAATGATAAATAACTTCTTTAGACAGAAGAAATAGTGTTCAAAACTTCTTTTACGAGTAATTTGAGGAAATAGACAGTAATATTTCTACGTATAGAAAACGAACGAAACTGTCATCATGTTTTTCAACTAAGAAATATGTTTTTGAGTGATGTGTACTTATTCAAATGTAAGAAAATAAATATAACTCCTGTTATATAACTGGTTGTACAACGAATACACTTCACCTCACATTACAACATAAAAATAAACCTATTAAAACCGATAAACACTTCAAAATTTAACATAAAACACAACCTACAAATGAAATTGTTCAAAACTTTCCATACTATTTAAAACTAGAATTTTCTACAACCAGACAACATCGAAATCCAGAATGATATCAGTAATACATTCAATAAAATGGCAGGTATTTTAAATATTTTAATTAAAATTGAACATAAAAAGAAATTTCAACGATGGAATAACGTTTCTAAACACAAAGTTGAATTTTTATCTACGAGTATTAATATTTTTGTATTATATTTATCTAAATTTTATGTATACAGTATATATATATATATAAAATTATATTATTTTAAGGTTTCATCTGTTAATATTAATGTAGCAATTTATATTTTAGTACTTTGAAATTGACTGAAGGAAACGTTAGAGACATCATAATTAAAGCGATTAAATTATTTGACTGAAGGATTGTTTTAAATAACTATCTGAAGTATCAAGGAAAATATTTAGAAATTTGGAGAAGTCTCTATAGCATTATTATTATTATTATTATTATTATTATTATTATTATTACTATTATTTAAAATGTGCATGCTTGTTCTGTTGAGACTTTACATTTTGTACTTATCAGTCTTGAGTTTGTGTGCCTGAGTTTGTGTGCCAGATTTTCCGGAGATACCAACTATAAAGTGTGGCACAACTGCAGTAATGAAGAGATTGTTGCATGGTATTTATGAAAAGCCTTCACGGCATTGAAGCAATGTCGTCGAAGGGTTTTCTTCCTTTAATTAACAAGACAATAAGTGATAAATAAACAACTTACAATCGCTTGATTGAATGTGAAAATGAATATGCATGGTTTGCTAAAATCAAAATTAATTATAATTTTGAAAAAACTATATAGGGTTGATTGCCTGTTACCCTCATCCGTTGGAAATTTCGAGCAGATTACAGTGGAGAGTTAACGACAAAAGCCCTACGTCTTTACGTTAGAGAGTTATGTATGTGTAAGTCTTCAAAGGACCTCTTTATGTTTATTTGCCTTCGTATTTGCACTGCCTAATGGTAAACAAAGAAATTGCCTTACCTTATTATTTCGTTGAGCCTCGCTTCTGTTCGTAGGACGCGACGATGTTTTTCGATGTAGGGCCGCGGTACGATGGAGTTGCACAACGAGTTGCCTTGATGTAATTAATATAGGCAGTCACTACACTTAAATACCTGAAGGAATAGGCCTATCCTTTTTATAGTTGTTGGATTTTATATTATGAGGATTTCACTCAGAACTTACAGGAAGGTAAAGTACATCTTCCTTGCTTAAAGGATCGCTGTAACATATGCAAGCTCCGAGCAAGCCGCTATAATAAATCTTCGTGTTTTATTATTTGCTGAATTTGCAAAGTTCGTTGACTCTTCTCTCGAACTAATTTTCACGAGTCAGCAGTGGAAAATTTTGAACACGAAATAATAAATTTTTCTTGTGGTTGGGTGGACCCAGAGCCTCCATATTGGGTTCTATGTATGTATGACAATTATTTTCATTCCCAATAGGCTATGTCGCCAATCCCGAGGCAATTTTGTAGATATTTAATTCAATTAATTAATAATTTATATTTAATTATGAAATAAAGGTACCACATACGATACTGTTGTAAGCGTGTATAGTTTTTCCATAATAATCATGGACAATTGCGCAGTGATTATTTAATTTGGTTAATTACGAAATGGAAAGGGGACGCGAATGAATTTAGTTAAACAATTTTCAAATCGATCCATCAAGGTTTTCAACATTATGCGGGTTTTGCAATTTTAGGATCGACATTATGGATGGTGACATTTTGCGGATCGACATTGTTCCGCAACCCCCAAAATGAAATAATTATTTTACTGCTGATGACTGGTAAAGTATCCTTTTTTGTGGGAAAATCTGAAAGAGATTTGTTTAGTATATACACACAAAGCAGTACATCAGGTGCAGACTCGAGTGGAAATTAGCCCCGCAAATTATAAACCTTCTGTGAAGCATGCTGAGGGCTCCATAATGGTATAGGGTTGTTTCAGGGCATGGGTATGGCATTCTGGACCCTGTAAAATGTCAACGATACCATGAAAAAAAGAACAATGTCATTCCATCTTAATTCATCATGTCATACCAAGTGGTCAACACCTAATGGGTCAAAACTTCCTTTCTAATATAATGACGAAAACATAAGTTGCGGAAGTACAGAGTTACAGGCTAATAAAGACCCTAAGATGTACTCTAGGTTAGCCCAAGAAAAAAGAAACAAATGAAGGAAATGAAAATAAAAATTTTGGAAAACTCTCATACCATGCTTGCACTTATAAACGTATAAAGCTTTCATACACTGAGACTAGAATTTTTCTAGAGAATATAAACCGTCAATCATCAGAACACTCCTGATGATTAATTTATATTTAAAATCATGAATAGTGGTGACTCATGAAGGTGTCTTGATGATTCAGCTTTCATTATATACCGTATATATATATATATATATATATATATATGATGAATAAAACCACGAAGGAAAGGAAACACAGAGTGATGCTCAAGCGCTTTTGTCTAATGACATCCTCAGAAACACTGAAGTACATAAAGAGTTACAGCCTATATATAGGTTACAGAAAAAAAAAATATATGTATATAATAATAAACGGAGAGATAAAAATAAAAATTAAACATTAAAGGATTGTGGGAGGAGCATACAAATTTGTAAGGAAAAACTACCGATTTTTAGCACAAGATCAAATGAATTGTTTCCAACCAATGTTATATATAAAAAAAATTAAAAAAATACAAATTTATACTGGAAATCTGCCCGGGTTTTAGCACTCTGCCCTTCTTGTTTAAGTTCGATAAATTTGTTATACACAAGCCACTTGATTTCCCATAATACCCCATGTTTTATCTTCAATATTTAAAACAGCCCTTGAGATAAACCTCGAGTGTCATCGACTCGTGCGACGCTCCTCCCCTCCTTTTTCTTTGTTCTTAAATGCTTGCCTCGGCGCGTTTTGGACTCGTAGGAGGGATGGAGCACGAAAGCAGATGCGGACCCGTCAGAATAGATCTGGCGCTTTGTCGGGAGTGAGTGAAAAGGCCGGGTGGCACCCTGGAAATTCTCCGAGTAGGCCTTTGAGGGGGTTTGCTCGTTAAAAACTAAATTTGAGAGTTATTGAGTGAGATTCGAGATTTGAGTTCGAGATATGGAGTTTGAGAGAATATGGAGATTGTGAGTTTATGAGGAAATATTGAGAGCCGTTAACCTAAACTACTGCGAGGGATGTAGTGGACGGGCAACGATAGAACTTAAATTAATTAATTAATGTTAAGACTAGTTTAAGAAAAAACCTGAACTTCACTGTAATACATTTCGAATTTGAGACTGAACTTGTAGCCAAATGTGACTTAAATTTATTGATTAAAAGCTATTCAAACCAACTATTTCATTATCAAATACACACTAAAATCGGGGATACAGAAGTAAGCGGAAGATAAAGAATTCACGCAGAGGGTCACTAACTTAAAGAAATATCTATTATAACATCAATTTACTCATCGAGCATTTACAGTGACCTTCGGAAAAAAACAATTTGTAATAAGGATCCGTCCCCTGACAACGGACATTTTTTATTCTTTATTACAAACTGGTGTCAGAGAGGGGATCAACTTTTCGATTTTTTTTTTATATTACATATATAAAAATAAATTGAAAAATAAAAGTTATTAGAATAGCATACAAGTTTACCAAAGATTTAGCGTTCTACCCTTCTTATCTAAATCTGTTCTGAAAGAATTCAAAACAACAGGATCGAGTTGAAAAAGACCTTTGCTTATGTTGAAGTTATTTGTAAGTTGGATAATGGCAGACTCAAGAATATTTCTATTAACAATGTTGCTCGAGTGAAATAAAACTGACGCATTATTACAATAAATACAGTGGGATAACTCTGACAAATGGACAAATAGGGCACTGGACGACTGTCCTGTTCTAACGGAATATTGATGCTGTTTAATGCGTGTGTGCAAATCCTTTCCCGTCTGACCTATGTAAAAGGAATCACATTGTTTACAACCAATTTTATAGATAATGCCTGAATTATTGGTAGGGCTATTTTTTACTATGATATTTTTCACAATATTGTTATATGAAAATACTACATTAATATCCAAAAGTTTAAGTACATTAGCAATGCCTAAAAGGCCGGGGAAAAATGGAAGTACTAAAATATTCTTTGACAAAGTACGAGTGTTATTATTCACACGATAGAGAGTTCCTTTTGCCTTGTTGAGACAAGATTCCATAAACGCAGATGGATAACACAGATCACTTCCAATACCGTTGATTTTTTCCAATTCGGCATCGATGTATTCCGGACTGGCGATCCTAAGGGCGCGGAGAAACATTGAAGAAAAAATGGCCTTCTTAGTGGGGGTGTCATGTCCCGAGTAAAAGTGTACGTAGGACAAATTGTTTGTTTTTTCCGATAGATACTAAACTTAAAACCTGGACTTTCCCTATGTACACGCACATCCAAAAACGGGATTGAGTTGTCTTGTTCCACTTCTAAAGTAAACTTAATGGAGGAGACTTGATCATTTAACTGAAGGAGGAAGTTATCCAGGTCACGATTCATGGGCCAGATACACAAAATATCGTCGACGTACCGCAACCAAGGGATGCCAACCCCCAGGATTCTCGGAATGTAAGTAATTTCGAAAAACTCCATATAAATATTGGAGAGGAGGGGCGACAAGGGGTTGCCCATGGCCATCCCAAAAACTTGTTGATAATACTCGTTATTGAAAGTGAATTTACAGTCTTTGTTGCAAAGCTTAATAAGTTCTAAAACAATGTGTGAAGGTAGTGGCAGGTCATACTTATGTAATTCTCGGGAGAGAAAGTCAAGCATATCGTCAATCGGCACTTTTGTAAACAATGAACAAACGTCAAAACTGATCAATCTATCGTTGGTTTCAGTACGTGCATTATTCAATTTTTCAGTAAGATCCATGGAATTTTTTACATGTGAATCAGAGATAGTTCCGAGAATGGGGAACAAGACTTTGGCAAGCCATTTGGAGAGTTTATAAGTAATAGAGCCTACCGAGCTAATATGTAATAGGGCGCATAGGGTTGCCAGGTTTGTGGGTTTTAATAAGACCGTAAAAGTAGGGCAGAGAAGGTGAAGTGGACATGAAAAGCGGAATTAAGTCCTTATGATCTTTGAGAATGCGTTTCAAGCCACCATTAAATGATTTGATGACGTCATCCTGCGGGTTCTTCCTAAGTTTGCTGTATGTGGCGGGGTCCTGGAGAAGCTCGTTCATCTTTCTGATGTAGTCCAGTTTGTCCATAATAACTATTGTGTTAGCCTTGTCTGCTTTAGTAATATGGAGCTCCCCATTTTTTTTAATTGTGAGAGGCTATTGCGAAAACGTTTAGGAAAGTTATCTTCGTAACTACTATTCGCCGCACTATAAACAAGGCCTTTAACTATGTTAAACAAATACTGAGGGAGATTACACTGTTTTTCAAAACAAGCGAGACTGTAACAAATTTGTAAAGCCGAAGGTTTTTCAACAATAAAAAAGGACATACCATATCCAAGGGCACTTTTTGCATCGTCACTAATGTTTTTCGAAGAAAGGTTCAAAACACACTTTGAGCTTGCTTTTTTACTCCACTGACTATTTCGAATGAGACTTTTAATTTTTCGATCCAAAATGTTACGAAGTGAAGAAGTAAACTTGTATGCTATTCTAATAATTTTTATTTTTCAATTTATTTTTATATATATCGAACTTAAACAAGAAGGCAGAGTGCTAAAACCCTGGCAGATTTCCAGTATAAATTTGTATTTTTTTTTTTTATAACATTGGTTGGAAACAATTCATTTGATCTTGTGCTAAAAATCAGTAGTTTTTCCTTACAAATTTGTCTGCTCCTCCCACAATCCTTTAATGTTTAATTTTTATTTTTATCTCTCAGTTTATTGTATATATATATTTTTTTTTTTTTCTATAACCTATATATAGGCTGTAACTCTTTATGTACTTCAATGTTCCTGAGGATGTAATTAGACGAAAGCGCTTGAGCACCATTCTGTGTTTCCTTTCGTTCGTGGTTTTATTCATCATAAATATTTTTCACGTGTTACTTTCGAGAGAGAGAGAGAGAGAGAGAGAGAGAGAGAGAGAGAGAGAGAGAGAGAGAGATGTTTAATTGTTGATTTGTTTAATATGATAGTTTAATGTCAAGGTTTAAGATGATCTTCGGATAGTATTCGAGCTGTCTGCGTTCAACGTTCAAGTCAAAATCTGGTCTTCGGGAGTAGCATGGGCGCAAAATGCCAGAGTGCGGAGAAATTGCATAATGTTGCATAATGTTGCAAGAGCGCCAACCCCCCAACCCACTTTGTTGGCAACCCCAAAATGGGGTTGCAAGGGGTATGCAATTTGGAGTTATCCCCCAAGCTGAACCCCCCCAAAGGGGCACACCTAACCTAAGGGAACCTCTTTGGGGTAGAAGCTGGGACGGCCTCACCCCCCAAAGGGGCAGAGAGAGAGAGAGAGAGAGAGGACCCAGAGGAGGGGGTTCTTCGCCTTACAGCTGTCAGACGCATATGGGGTCTTCAGACACCCTGCCGCTCTCTTATAGTGCCCCTAATCAGCCAGTGCCTCAGGGCTTCATCAGCCAGTACCTCTGGGTGTCATCACCTGCGGGCATCATCGCCTCCGTGCATCAATTGACGCGCCGCGCGTTGGCAGGCACGAGCCCCGTGCGTCCGGTTGCTGGGCGCCCCTGGCATCACCCCGTCCGGTTGCTGGGTGCCCTGCTCCCCAGCCAAGTGTCACAGTGCACGTGCGCTAAAAGGAACCGGGTTCGTACCCCGGGCGGGACTCGTTACTCAGGGTACCTTAATGTTCTCCCGTGGGACTAAGGTGAGGATAAAACACTTCGATTCAAAAAAGAAAGAAAAAGAGCTCCGTAGGCCTAACGTGGGGTGTAGAAACTACTCGTACTGAAAATAAATCCCAACCGTGGGTCTAAGGCTGGAGTAAAACACTTCAATTCAAAAACGAAAATAATTTCCTAATGACCCCTTCACACACACACACACACATACATACACACATCTATATATATATATGTATATGTATATATATATATTATGATATTTATAATTGCGAATTCTTGTTTTAGGTTTGTAACTAATTTTATATTTTTGTCAACTATATGTTTTTATTTGTACATTTTTGTAGGATTTTTTAGAATTATTAAAACTTTAAATAATTATTTGTAATTAAAATCGTGTCTCGCAGTAAAACATCAATTCAGCATCTTTGTTTAATAAAAATATAAATTTAAATTTAATAAGCAAACTTTAAAATATTTTTAAATATATTGTCTTTACCCTGCTTCTCATATATATATATATATATATATATATATATATATATATATATATATATATAGCGACCAGACAAATAAACGGATTTATCACCAAAACGCACAAGGTTCGAATTGATCGAAAATAAACAGATAGGTTATCTCTCCCAATCCTGATAATTCTTTTAAATATTTTGGCTAATTTATTTATATATACGACAATAGAGGTTCATTCAAGTTATCACCAAGGCAGATGCTCCAAGATGATGTTTAAATAGAGGTTTTCCATACACTATTGTTCCATGGACAGCATCGTGATAAGAATTTCTGGCATATAAATACCAAATTTATCACACAATACAATAGCCAAGTTGGGGGTTTTCAGCGCAAATAATATATGTCCTTTCTACAAGAAAATATGAAGCCTTTATCATCATAGACACGTATTTTCTAAGTGACCAAAGAAGCAGATAAACAGTTTTCACCGTAATGGTTAAGATATCTTCCACATTTTTATTTTCTGCCAGTTTGGTACAGCACACACAATACATAAATGTTTTGTAAACAGCATGTGACCATATAAGCAAATACGCAGCTTACTCGTAAGGGTCAAGAATTCTTCTACAGTAAATTTATTTTTCGCAGAAAACCGAATTGTATTGTTCAGGGAATAATTAAAGGGTTCTCAGGACAACAAACTCATTTCAAACAAGCCAGTGTTTTGGATCTCAAATCTTAAATCAATATTTGTTCTACGATAGGAGCGTTATGCCCATCATAGAAAAATGAAATTTGTCTCACGTAATGGGGACCGCTATTCGCGGCAGACGGGACGCCCTGACTTCTTGGTTTCAGCCAATCACGTCACTGTTCCCGGACCTCGGTTGGGTACCAAGCAAGCCTATCGCTAAACCCAGCCCAAATTCATGCCCAGACTTAATGGAGTTAGCCAATCACGACACTGTTGGGAGGAGCCAGGACATCGGGTTGGTCGAAAATGCAGGCCTAAGTTCTAATCCCAGCCCAAATTTCACCGCTAGCCAATAGGGTGCCAAGGTTCGCTCTTGCGGGTTGATCGCATGCCCCCCTTATAAAGGGCGAATCACGACGCAGAGTCCCAGTTTCTCCAGTTAGTGAATTATACAACAATGAATCAACTGTACGCATCACCCGACCTGATTGGCGAAGGCGACATTTACGGCCAAGCAGCACTGCACCTCTTCAACGCTGCAGATCGGGGGGATCTCCTATCAACACAGCTTGTTACAGAAAATTGCGATGCATCGGAAGATTCAACAGCCAATTCAATTGAGATGTAAGTGAATATATTCTTCGTTTCAATCAGTGCTATTTACCATATAAATAGCGTTTGGAAAATTATTTTAAATATATGGTGTAGCTTTAGTAATATTTTTCTCTATAATTAAAGATGAATTTTTCTGGTTTATGACAGGGAATCTAATTTCCTTTTGTTCCGAATTTTTCTTCAGCGTAAAAATTAATCCATTGTGCTTTTCCATTGTCCCCCTTCATATATATATATATATATATATATATATATGGTGGTGCTTAATTTTTCTCGACAATGCACCACCGCAGTAGAAAATCACCAAATTGCAACAAATGCGTTTTGAAAAACATTTTTAAAATATTGTCTGACCGTAATAAAGCGAACTGAAGTGCTATCTGCCCAGAGGACGGTCTCTATTCATATATATATATATATATATATATATATATATATATATATATATATATATATAATATATATGTTCCTCTGTGTGTATTTTGGGTGAAAAACAATAGGTTTTTATTTATTACCCACTCTCATTAGAAATATTAAAAACTATTAAGAATTGCATGCGGGATCGAGACCCGTTGTCGGCAGACGATGTCTTAGCAAACGAAAACTGTCAGGATATCTGCTTATGGTTACAATTTGCAGTTAGTCTAACCTAGCTTTATTCTGAATTTTCTACAACGTAAAAATGACTAACATAGCTTTATTTTAATTGTAAAAAGCCGTAATAATGCGAAGTGAACTGCAATCTCTCCAGAGGGCAGGTCTCTACCTTACAAAGGTTTCACGCGATGATCTCTCATTTCCAGAAGGTCAAGCTTGTCGCCCCCTCCTCTCGAATTGGCCTGGTGAAGTAGTGAGTTTGATTCTTGCGCTCTCCACCTCACATAGCCAGGTACGCCCGGCTCATCGGGGATTTTTCTGATCCAGGCGTCTATTCTTCTTTTGAAGATTTCCACTGCAACTCCCTTTGTGTTTCTTAGGTCGGGCAACTGATTAAACAGTTTTGGTCCTCTCACTACAAAACTATTTTCTTTCAGTGTTAAGGATGTGCCCTGTCTCGCCTTCAATTTGGGAATACGACACAGTCTGCCGTTTCTAATGTCCACCGTTGTTTCGGGAGTTATAGGGTTCAGAGTAAGATTAGGGACTAGTTTCTCCATTATTTTCCAAGTGTAAATAATGGTGTATCTCTCTCTTCTCCTTTCCAGTGAGTATAGGTCTAGTTCGCGTAACCTTTCCCAGTAATTTAGTTCTTTGCACCCATTGATCTTGGCTGTGAAGCTTCTCTGGATCCCTTCCAGCTGTCTAATGTCTTCTTTTTTATATGGGGATGTTAGGACCGAGCAATATTCCAATTTGGGTATTATCAGGGTTTTCAGTCGTGGAATCATTACATTCCTATCCCTTCGTTTAAAGGTTCTCAATATCTGTCCCGTTATTCTCTTTGCTCTGTTAACTGCTACCTTATTTTGTGTCTCAAATTTTGCATCATCCGTCATTACAACCACTAAATCTTTTGCTCTGGGATTTCTCTGAATTTCCTGTCCATTTGGGGTATAATATTCCATTGATTTTAGGTCTTCTTTTTTTCCGTATCATAATAGCTGAAATTTCTCGGTGTTAAACTTCATATTGTTGTCTTCCGTCCACTTGTAGATTCTGTTTATGTCGGTTTCTAGGGATCTTATGTCTTCTGGGTTTCTTATTTTTCTACTGATCTTTGTGTCATCTGCAAAGGATGTTACTGTGCTGTCTCTGGTAACTTCCTCATCTATGTCAGTTAGCATGATTATGAAGAGTAGTGGAGTACCGAGCTGAGGACCTCTGATTCTGATGAAGATACTCCTTGTACTGTAACGACTTGCCGCCGCTCACTAAGGAAATTATATATCCATTTCCCTACTTTTCCTGTTATTCCCATGTATTTCAGTTTATGTATTATGATTCCGTGGTCACACTTGTCGAACGCTTTAGCAAAGTCTGTGTATAGTACATCATAGTTTTCATTACTTTCCAGTGAATCAATAATGTTGTTGTAGTGTTCCATTAGTTGTGATAGGCATGATCTGTCTGACCGAAACCCGTGTTGGTTATCAATGAATTTTTCCTGCGTTTCTAAAAAGTCATAGATTTTCTGTCTAACTATTCTTTCAAATATTTCAATGAGATGGGATGTAAGCGATACTGGCCTATAGTTTTTGGCCTCGGATCGATCTCCTCCTTCATATATTGGAACTATGTTCGCGCTCTTCAGGATGCCCGGTATTTCTTCCGTGTCTAGTGATCGTCTCCATATCCAGTATAGGGGCTCAGCAATTGCAGTCTTGCAGTTTTTGATAAGTGTGGCATTCCATTTATCCGGTCCTGCCGCTGAGTGTATTTTTAGTTTCCATATGGCTTGTGTAATATCGTCCGTCGTAAAGTCGAAAGACGTTATACTTTCCCCTTGTGGTTCTTCTTCAAAGAACGCGTTTATATTGCATATCAATTTGTCAGTTTTTGAGATACTGAAAGATGATTCGTACTGAGCTTTTAATATTTCAGATACTTCTGTTAGATCATCCGATAAAGCACTGTTCTCATTTTTTAAAGGTCCGATAGTCGCATTGTTTTTCGACTTTCTTTTTGCAAAATTATAGAAGTACTTTGAGTTAGCCTTTATCGCTTCTATAGCGTCGTCTTCTTCTTTTTCTGTATACATCTCGATTAGTTCCTGCATGACGACATCGATACTTTGCAGTTTATCATTTAATATTTTTCTGATGTTATCTTTACAATTACTTAGTTTTGCAGTCACTCTTTTTCTCTTTCAAAACAGTGCTCTCTTTTGTCTTTCGAACCTAATTCTCTTTCCTCTTTGTTGTATCTTTGGGACATGTTTTTCCACAATTTCTAACGTCTTCTCCTCTCCTCCGTTGTCTTGGCCTCGAAAATGGTTTACCAATCTATTACTTCTATGCTGGGTGTCACATCTTCCCAGCTTATAGTTTTGGAGTGAAAATTAAAAATTTTGAATTTGCTTTTTTCTGTTGTGCGTGTTTTTTCCTTTCCTGTTGTCTTTATATTAGTTATTTCAATGATGTTGTGGTCCGATATCATAGTTGGGGATATTTCTACCTTCTCAATTAGATTACTGTTGTTTGTGAATACCAAAACTAGGCAGTTGTTTTTTCTTGTGTTTGCTGTTATTTCTTGCGTTAACATAAATTCATCAGCTAGAGATAGTAGCATTTTCACCTGCTCCTGGTCTTCTCGTGTGCCCCCCTTGTCCTGGTATATACATGTATTTTTTCCTATCCTTTTATATTTCATGAATGGGAAATTAAAATCTCCACAGAGAAAAATATTTGAGGTTGGAGAGTGTAGATATATATGCTCCTCTGTGTGTATTTTGACGAAGTACAATAGGTTTTCATTTATTATCCCACTCTCATTAGAAATATTAAAAACTTTTAAGAATTATCTGCTTTTAAATATGTGGTATTTTCTCTTATTGTATCTCTTTATTTTTACTTAACCTTAGAGGATCGGGACGGAACTTGATCGTGTTATGGCCACTTTTAATGAAAGGGGAATAAATGCTATGGATGCTTCTCCGAACAGCCTACCCAGCGATCCAGAAGTCGCGGTACTGAATCACAGTCGGTCAAGCGAGATTGCAGACGAGCTAATGTAAGTATTTTTAGGTTATATAGTATGTTTCTGGAATCATGAACAATAAGATTAGGTAGGCTAGGATATATATATGGTGGCCGATTTAACCACATCCAAATTCATGACATTTATTTAAATTACAGGGCTCTCGATAATTTAAAGATGAATTTTTCTCGTTTACAATATAACCTGACCTAACCTAGCAGAATTGAACCTAACCGGGTCACATTTATATACTTTCGCTTCATTCAGTGTTAATTAGCTTATAAGAGCCATAACAAACGCGTTTTGAAATTAGTTTGTGCTTTATTCTCGGACTATATATATAACGTTTCAATCGGAATTAACTTATAAAAGGCCAAAATAATTGCGTTTTGCAAAATATTTTCAATTATTCTTTACCCCCTTCGTCGTTATTTCTGTGTATATTTATATATATATATAAAGGGTGATCCAGAGAAATGGGACCCAAAAGAAACCCCTGTAACTCTTAAAGTATAAGTCCTTTTATAAAATCGTACGCATCATTCGAAAGAGGATAGTTACAAGTTTGTACAGGATTGTATAGGTTTTGACAATACAAGACAAGATACAAAACAAAATAAAAGTGTTAGTTAAAACTAACCCTTCAAGATGACTGCATGGACTGTGGAACAGCTGCGTTTCATAACTGAGCAATATTATGAGCATGGAAGAAATGTAGTTTCAGCTCTTAGGTGATTTTGACATTTGAAAATTTGTCTTGAAAGATCTTTGAGCTGAAACTACACTTCTTCCATGCTCATAATATTGCTCAGTTATGAAACGCAGCTGTTCCACAGTCCATGCAGTCATCTTGAAGGGTTAGTTTTAACTAACACTTTTATTTTGTTTTGTATCTTATCTTGTCTTGTATTGTCAAAACCTATACAATCCTGTACAAACTTGTAACTATCCTCTTTCGAATGATGCGTATGATTTTATAAAAGGACATACTTTAAGAGTTACAGGGGTTTCTTTTGGGTCCCATTTCTCTGGATCACCCTTTACATATATATATATATATATGGCGTGTTTATATTTGTACATTTCTTGTACAGGTAGGATTTTAGAAATATTAAAACTTAATAATTATCTGCTTTTAAAATACGTGGTATTTTATCTTAATTTATCTCTTTATTTTTACTTAACCTTATAGGATCGGGACGGAACTGGATTGTGTTATTGCCACCTTTGTAGAAAGGGGAATAAATGCTATGGATGCTTCTCCGAACAGCCTACCCAGCGATCCAGAAGTCGTGGTATTGACTCACATCTGGTCAAGAGAATGCGAGGTCATCGATGAGATTACGTAAGTATTTTTTAGGATAAGAACAAAGCACAATATATTTTCATTTATTAAACAGTAAAAAACGTACAAAAAGGGTCAGTGCCCAATTCTTAATGGATACAAATATGTACATATAGGTTTACACAATATACCTTTACTCATTACAGGGGGTACTAACATATGGGAACCTTTTTTTATCTGTCTGCATACATATTTATCATTCATATTTGTTTCGCATAAATCGAATAATTTTAAAAAATTCATAAATCCCTTCCCACGTGACATATGCATGAGAAACAAAATACAATACATTCCACATGTTTCAGTATACTGTCCATGGACACGATATGGATTACAAATAATCTCTGGCACATCTAGTTGCGCTATGAATTTCACAATTGCCGAGTCATTCCATGGTGGAAACCGCAAAATCCAGCTCGGGATTTTTGAAAGACCAAAAAATCCAGCTCGCGACTTTTGAAACACCAAAAAATCCAGCTCGGGACTTTTGAAACACCAAAAAATCCAACTCGTGACTTTTGAAACACCGCAAAATCCAGCTCGTGACTTTTGAAACACCGCAAAATCCAGCTCGGGACTTTTGAAACACCAAAAAATCCAGCTCGGACTTTTGAAACACCAAAAAATCCAGCTCGGGACTTTTGAAACATCGCAAAATCAAGCTCGGAACTTTTGAAACACCAAAAAATCCAGCTCGGGTCTTTTGAAACACCACAAAATTCAGCTCGAGACTTTTGAAACACCAAAAAATCCAGCTCGGGACTTTTGAAACACCGCAAAATCCAGCTCGGGACTTTTGAAACACAAAAAAATCGAGCTCGGGACTTTTGAAACACCAAAAATTCCAGCTCGGGACTTTTGAAACACCAAAAAATCCAGCTCGGGACTTTTGAAACACCAAAAAATCCAGCTCGGGACTTTTGAAACATCGCAAAATCAAGCTCGGAACTTTTGAAACCAAAAAATCAAGCTCGGTACTTTTGAAAGAACAAAAAATCCTGCTCGCGTCTTTTGAAACACCAAAAAATCCAGCTCGGGACTTTTGAAACAACGCAAAATCCAGCTCTGGACTTTTGAAACACCGCAAAATCCAGCTCGGGACTTTTGAAACACCAAAAAATCCAGCTCGGGACTTTTGAAACACCAAAAAATCCAGCTCGGGTCTTTTGAAACACCACAAAATTCAGCTCGAGACTTTTGGAACACCAAAAAATCCAGCTCGGGACTTTTGAAACAACGCAAAATCCAGCTCGGGACTTTTGAAACACAAAAAAATCGAGCTCGGGACTTTTGAAACACCAAAAATTCCAGCTCCGGACTTTTGAAACACCAAAAAATCAAGCTCGGGACTTTTGAAACATAAAAAAATCCTGCTCGGGACTCTTGAAACACCAAAAAAATCAAACTCGGGACTCTTCAAACACCACAAAATCAAACTAGGGACTCTTGAAACACCACAAAATCAAACTCGTGACTTTTGAAACACCAAAAAATCCAGCTTGGGACTTTTGAAACACCAAAAAATCGAGCTCGGTACTTTTGAAACACCAAAAAATCGAACTCGGGACTCTTGAAACACCAAAAAAATCAAACTCGGGACTCTTCAAACACCACAAAATCAAACTCGGGACTCTTGAAACACCACAAAATGAAACTCGTGACTTTTGAAACACCAAAAAATCCAGCTCGGGACTTTTGAAACACTGCAGAATCCAGCTGAGGACTTTTGAAACACCAAAAAATCCATCTCGGGACTCTAGAAACACCAGAAAATCAAACTCGGGACTCTTGAAACACCACAAAATCAAACTCCGGACTCTTGAAACACCACAAAATCAAACTCGGGACTCTTGAAACACCAAAAAATCAAACTCGGGATTCTTGAAGCACCACAAAATCAAACTCGGGACTCTTGAAACACCAAAAAATCCAGCTCGCGATTTTCGAAACACCAAAAAAACCAGCTCGGGAATTTTGAAACACCACAAAATCCAGCTCGGGAATTTTGAAACACCGCAAAATCCAGCTGCTCGGAACTTTTGAAACACCAAAAAATCCGCCTCGGGACTTTTGACACACCAAAGAATCCACCTCGGGACTTTTGAAACAACCAAAAATCCAGCTCGGGTCTTTTGAAACACCAAAAAATTCAGCTCGGGACTTTTGAAACAGCACAAATTCAAACTCGGGACTCTTGAAACACCAAAAATCAAACTCGGGACTCTTGAAACACCACAAAATCAAACTCGGGACTCTTGAAACACAATAAAAATCAAACTCGGGACTCTTCAAACACCACAAAATCAAACTCCGGACTCTTCAAACACCACAAAATCAAACTCGGGACTCTTGAAACACCAAAAAATCCAACTCGCGATTTTCGAAACACCAAAAAAACCAGCTCGGGACTTTTGAAACACCGCAAAATCCAGCTCGGGAATTTTGAAACACCGCAAAATCCAGCTCGGAACTTTTGAAACACCAAAAAATCCGCCTCGGGACTTTTGACACACCAAAGAATCCATCTCGGGACTTTTGAAACAACCAAAAATCCAGCTCGGGACTTTTGAAACACCAAAAAATCCAGTTCGGGACTTTTGAAACACCAAAAAATAAAGCTCGGGTCTTTAGAAACACCAAAAAATCGAGCTCCGGACTTTTGAAACACCAAAAAATCGAGCTCGGGACTTTTGAAACACCAAAAAATCCAGCTCGCGATTTTCGAAACACCAAAAAAACCAGCTCGGGAATTTTGAAACACCACAAAATCCAGCTCGGGAATTTTGAAACACCACAAAATCCAGCTCGGGACTTTTGAAACATCAAAAAATCCACCTCGGGACTTTTGACACACCAAAGAATCCACCTCTGGACTTTTGAAACAACAAAAAATCCAGCTGGGGTCTTTTGAAACAACAAAAAATTCAGCACGGGACTTTTGAAACACCACAAATTCAAACTCGGGACTCTTGAAACACCAAAAACCAAACTTGGGACTCTTGAAAAACCACAAAATCAAACTCGGGACTCTTCAAACACCACAAAATCAAACTCGTGACTTTTGAAACACCAAAAAATCCAGCTCGTAACTTTTGAAACACCAAAAAATCCAGCTCAGGACTTTTGAAACACAAAAAATCCAGCTCGGGACTTTTGAAACACCGCAAAATCCAGCTCGGAACTTTTGAAACACCAAAAACTCCAGCTCTGGACTTTTGAAACACCAAAAAATCAAGCTCGGGACTTTTGAAACACCAAAAAATTCAACTCGGGACTTTTGAAACACCAAAAAATCCAGCTCGCGACTTTTGAAACACCAAAAAATCCAGCTAGGGACTTTTGAAACACCAAAAAATCCAGATCGGGACTTTTGAAACACCAAAAAATCCAGCTCCGGACTTTCGAAACACCAAAAAATCCAGCTCAGGTCTTTAGAAACACCAAAAAATCCAGGTCGGGACTTTTGAAACATCAAAAAATAATTCAGCTCGGGACTTTTGAAACACCACAAATTCAAACTCGGGACTCTTGAAAGAAAAAAATCAAACTTGGGACTCTTGAAACCACAAAATCAAACTCGGGACTCTTGAAACACTGAAAAATCAAACTCGGGACTCTTGAAACACCAAAAAATCCAGCTCGGGACTTTTGAAACACCAAAAAATCCAGCTCGGGACTTTCGAAACACCAAAAAATCCAGCTCGGGACTTTTGAAACACCAAAAAATCCAGCTCGGGTGTTTTGAAACACCAAAAAATTCAGCTGCGGACTGTTGAAACACCACATATTCAAACTCGGGACTCTTGAAACACCACAAAATCAAACTCGGGACTCTTGAAACACCACAAAATCAAACTCGGGACTCTTGAAACACCACAAAAATCAAACTCGGCACTCTCCAAACACCACAAAATCAAACTCGGGACTCTTGAAACACCACAAAATGAAACTCCTGACTTTTGAAACACCAAAAAATCTAGCTCGGGACTTTTTAAACAATGCAAAATCCAGCTCGGGACTTTTGAAACACCCAAAAATCCAGCTCGGGACTTTTGAAACACCCAAAAATCCAGCTCGGGACTTTTGAAACACCCAAAAATCCAGCTCGGGACTTTTGAAACAACAAAAAATCCAGCTTGGGACTTTTGAAACACCAAAAAATCCAGCTCGGGACTTTTGAAACACTGCAGAATCCAGCTGAGGACTTTTGAAACACCAAAAAATCCATCTCGGGACTCTAGAAACAACAGAAAATCAAACTCGGGACTCATGAAACACCACAAAATCAAACTCCGGACTCTTGAAACACCACAAAATCAAACTCGGGACTCTTGAAACACCAAAAAATCAAACTCGGGATTCTTGAAGCACCACAAAATCAAACTCGGGACTCTTGAAACACCAAAAAATCCAGCTCGCGATTTTCGAAACACCAAAAAATCCAGATCGGGACTTTTGAAACACCAAAAAATCCAGCTCGGGACTTTCGAAACACCAAAAAATCAAACTCGGGACTATTGAAACACCACAAAATCAAACTCGGGACTCTTGAAACACCACAAATCAAACTTGGGACTCTTGAAACACCACAAAATCAAACTCGGGACTCTTGAAACAGCATAAAATCAAACTCGGGACTCTTGAAACACCAAAAATCAAACTCGGGACTCTTGAAACACCACAAAATCAAACTCGGGACTCTTGAAACACCAAAAAATCCAGCTCGGGACTTTTGAAACACCAAAAAATGAAGCTCGGTACTTTTGAAAGACCAAAAGATCCAACTCACGTCTTTTGAAACACCAAAAAATCCAGCTCGGGACTTTTGAAACAACTCAAAATCCAGCTCTTGTCCTTTGAAATACCGCAAAATCCTGCTCGGAACTTTTGAAAACCAAAAAATCCAGCTCGGGACTTTTGAAACACCAAAAAATCCAGCTCGGGACTTTTGAAACACCGCAAAATCAAGCTCGGGACTTTTGAAACACCAAAAAATCCAGCTCGGGAGTTTTGAAACACCAAAAAATCCAGCTCGGGACTTTTGAAACACCAAAAAATCCAGCACGGGACTTTTGAAACACCCAAAAATCCAGCTGGGACTTTTAAAAAACCAAAAATCCAGCTCGGGACTTTTGAAACACCAAAAATCCAGCTCGGGACTTTGAAACACCAAAAAATCCAGCTCGGGACTTTTGAAACACCACAAAATCAAACTCGAGACTCTTAAAACACCACAAAATCAATCTCGGGACTCTTGAAACACCAAAAAATCAATCTCGGGACTCTTGAAACACCACAAAATCAAACTCGGGACTCTTGAAACACCAAAAAATCAAACTCGGGAATTTTGAAACACCAAAAAATCAAGCTCGGGACTTTCGAAACACCAAAAAATCCAGCTCGGGACTTTTGAAACACCAAAAAATCCAGCTCGGGTCTTTTGAAACACCAAAAAATTCAGCTCCGGACTTTTGAAACACCACAACTTCAAAATCGGGAGTCTTGAAACACCAAAAAATCCAGCTCGGGACTTTTGAAACACCGCAAAATCAGCTCGGGATTTTTGAAAGACCAAAAAATCCAGCTCGCGACTATTGAAACACCAAAAAATCCAGCTCGGGACTTTTGAAACACCAAAAAATGAAGCTCGGTACTTTTGAAAGACCAAAAGATCCAACTCGCGTCTTTTGAAACACCAAAAAATCCAGCTCGGGACTTTTGAAACAACTCAAAATCCAGCTCTTGTCCTTTGAAATACCGCAAAATCCTGCTCGGGACTTTTGAAAACCAAAAAATCCAGCTCGGGACTTTTGAAACACCAAAAAATCCAGCTCGGGACTTTTGAAACACCGCAAAATCAAGCTCGGAACCTTTGAAACACCGCAAAATCCAGCTCGGGACTTTTGAAACACCAAAAAATCCAGCTCGGGTCTTTTGAAACACCAAAAAATTCAGCTCGGGACTTTTGAAACACCAAAAAATCCAGCTCGGGACTTTTGAAACACCAAAAAATCCAGCTCGGGACTTTTGAAACACCAAAAAATCCAGCTCGGGAGTTTTGAAACACCAAAAAATCCAGCTCGGGACTTTTGAAACACCAAAAAATCCAGCACGGGACTTTTGAAACACCCAAAAATCCAGCTCAGGACTTTTAAAAAACCAAAAAATCCAGCTCGGGACTTTTGAAACACCAAAAAATCCAGCTCGGGACTTTTGAAACACCAAAAAATCCAGCTCGGGACTTTTGAAACACCACAAAATCAAACTCGAGACTCTTAAAACACCACAAAATCAATCTCGGGACTCTTGAAACACCAAAAAATCAATCTCGGGGCTCTTGAAACACCAAAAAATCAAACTCGGGACTCTTGAAACACCAAAAAATCAAACTCGGGACTTTTGAAACACCAAAAAATCAAGCTCGGGACTTTCGAAACACCAAAAAATCCAGCTCGGGACTTTTGAAACACCAAAAAATCCAGCTCGGGTCTTTTGAAACACCAAAAAATTCAGCTCCGGACTTTTCAAACACCACAACTTCAAAATCGGGAGTCTTGAAACACCAAAAAATCCAGCTCGGGACTTTTGAAACACCGCAAAATCAGCTCGGGATTTTTGAAAGACCAAAAAATCCAGCTCGCGACTATTGAAACACCAAAAAATCCAGCTCGGGACTTTTGAAACACCAAAAAATGAAGCTCGGTACTTTTGAAAGACCAAAAGATCCAACTCGCGTCTTTTGAAACACCAAAAAATCCAGCTTGGGACTTTTGAAACAACTCAAAATCCAGCTCTTGTCCTTTGAAATACCGCAAAATCCTGCTCGGGACTTTTGAAAACCAAAAAATCCAGCTCGGGACTTTTGAAACACCAAAAAATCCAGCTCGGGACTTTTGAAACACCGCAAAATCAAGCTCGGAACCTTTGAAACACCGCAAAATCCAGCTCGGGACTTTTGAAACACCAAAAAATCCAGCTCGGGTCTTTTGAAACACCAAAAAATTCAGCCGGGACTTTTGAAACACCAAAAAATCCAGCTCGGGACTTTTGAAACACCAAAAAAATCCAGCTCGGGACTTTTGAAACACCAAAAAATCCAGCTCGGGACTTTTGAAACACCAAAAAAATCCAGCACGGGACTTTGAAACACCAAAAAATCCATCTCGGACTCTAGAAACACCACAAAATCAAACTCGGGACTCTTGAAACACCACAAAATCAAACTCCGGACTCTTGAAACACCACAAAATCAAACTCGGGACTCTTGAAACACCAAAAAATCAAACTCGGGATTCTTGAAGCACCACAAAATCAAACTCGGGACTCTTGAAACACCAAAAAATCCAGCTCGCGATTTTCGAAACACCAAAAAAACCAGCTCGGGAATTTTGAAACACCACAAAATCCAGCTCGGGAATTTTGAAACACCGCAAAATCCAGCTAGGGACTTTTGAAACATCAAAAAATCCACCTCGGGACTTTTGACACACCAAAGAATCCACCTCTGGACTTTTGAAACAACAAAAAATCCAGCTGGGGTCTTTTGAAACAACAAAAAATTCAGCACGGGACTTTTGAAACACCACAAATTCAAACTCGGGACTCTTGAAACACCAAAAATCAAACTTGGGACTCTTGAAAAACTACAAAATCAAACTCGGGACTCTTCAAACACCACAAAATCAAACTCGTGACTTTTGAAACACCAAAAAATCCAGCTCGTAACTTTTGAAACACCAAAAAATCCAGCTCAGGACTTTTGAAACACAAAAAATCCAGCTCGGGACTTTTGAAACACCGCAAAATCCAGCTCGGAACTTTTGAAACACCAAAAACTCCAGCTCTGGACTTTTGAAACACCAAAAAATCAAGCTCGGGACTTTTGAAACACCAAAAAATTCAACTCGGGACTTTTGAAACACCAAAAAAATCCAACTCGCGACTTTTGAAACACCAAAAAATCCAGCTCGGGACTTTTGAAACACCAAAAAATCCAGATCGGGACTTTTGAAACACCAAAAAATCCAGCTCCGGACTTTCGAAACACCAAAAAATCCAGCTCAGGTCTTTAGAAACACCAAAAAATCCAGGTCGGGACTTTTGAAACACCAAAAAATAATTCAGCTCGGGACTTTTGAAACACCACAAATTCAAACTCGGGACTTGAAGAACAAAAATCAAACTTGGGACTCTTGAAACCACAAAATCAAACTCGGGACTCTTCTTGAAACACCGAAAAATCCAAACTCGGGGATCTTGAAACACCAAAAAATCCAGCTCGGGACTTTTGAAACACCAAAAAATGAAGCTCGGTACTTTTGAAAGACCAAAAGATCCAACTCACGTCTTTTGAAACACCAAAAAATCCAGCTCGGGACTTTTGAAACACTCAAAATCCAGCTCTTGTCCTTTGAAATACGCAAAATCTGCTCGGGACTTTTGAAAACCAAAAAATCCAGCTCGGGACTTTTGAAACACAAAAAATCCAGCTCGGGACTTTTGAAACACCGCAAAATCAAGCTCGGAACCTTTGAAACACCGCAAAATCCAGCTCGGGACTTTTGAAACACCAAAAATCCAGCTCGGGTCTTTTGAAACACCAAAAAATTCAGCTCGGGACTTTTGAAACACCAAAAAATCCAGCTCGGACTTTTGAAAACACCAAAAAATCCAGCTCGGACTTTTGAAACACCAAAAAAATCCAGCTCGGGAGTTTTGAAACACCAAAAAATCCAGCTCGGGACTTTTGAAACACCAAAAAATCCAGCACGGGACTTTTGAAACACCCAAAAATCCAGCTCGGGACTTTTAAAAAACCAAAAAATCCAGCTCGGGACTTTTGAAACACCAAAAAATCCAGCTCGGGACTTTTGAAACACCAAAAAATCGAGCTCGGGACTTTCGAAACACCAAAAAATCCAGCTCAGGTCTTTAGAAACACCAAAAAATCCAGGTCGGGACTTTTGAAACACCAAAAAATAATTCAGCTCGGGACTTTTGAAACACCACAAATTCAAACTCGGGACTCTTGAAAGAACAAAAATCAAACTTGGGACTCTTGAAACCACAAAATCAAACTCGGGACTCTTGAAACACCGAAAAATCAAACTCGGGACTCTTGAAACACCAAAAAATCCAGCTCGGGACTTTTGAAACACCAAAAAATCCAGCTCGGGACTTTCGAAACACCAAAAAATCCAGCTCGGGACTTTTGAAACACCAAAAAATCCAGCTCGCTCGGGTGTTTTGAAACACCAAAAAATTCAGCGCGGACTGTGAAACACCACAAATTCAAACTCGGGACTCTTGAAAACCACAAAATCAAACTCGGGACTCTTGAAACACCACAAACTCAAATCGTGACTCTTGAAACCCACAAAAATCAAACTCGGGACTCTCCAAACACCACAAAATCAAACTCGGGACTCTTGAAAACACCAAAAAATGAAACTCGTGACTTTTGAAACACCAAAACATCTAGCTCGGGACTTTTTAAACAATGCAAAATCCAGCTCGGGACTTTTGAAACCACCCAAAAAATCCAACTCGGGGACTTTTGAAACACCCCAAAAACTCCAGCTCGGGACTTTT